>PNEQ01042912.1:0-32725 GCA_003012365.1 Medauroidea extradentata | reverse complement strand
AACCCGAATGAAAAATCAATCGATGTAAAAAATAATTGGAAAATATTTTTAAAAAATTACAATGGACTATCCCCTTTGACTCACAATACGTTATTCAAAATACATAAATACAACACAAAATTTGTCCATGTTTGGCGTAGTGTGTTTTATTTTTCTAAAGACGCTGATATTTATAGAAATAGTTTGATTTACGCTACAATTTTTATACATAGAAAGATTATTCGTAAATTTTACTATAACATTAGATCATAATGCGTGTCATTTAAATGTTATTATTATTATTTATTTTAGAACAAATGCCCCATTGAGAATGCATTGTTTTTAGTATTGTCATGGCATTCTTTTAACGAAATAAAATATTCAAGAAATAACTTTACTTTGTAAGTAAACAACGGTAGTTGTAGTAAATGCATGCCACGCGCCGCCAGGCAAAAAGCCTAAGCCATCGCGCGTCGCTACACGGACGGCGAGAGCCGCCTCGTCGCGTATATCAGCAAGACCCTTCCTCTCTGGGAGATTGGCTTACAATGAGATAGGGGAAGGACAAGGCAGATGGCTCGCACCCCCACCACTGCGACTTCCTCTAGACACGTCACTGTGATGAACCGCGCCCCCGGCCCTTAGCCACGCCTCTTAGCCTACTCGAACACGTGGCACGGAGAGCTATCTTCAAGTTTACTGCCAGTCCCCGTAAGTCTTAAGAAATAGCCTTTAAATTATTATAACAAAACATTTTCGCTGATTTCTGACATTTTGATGGCGGGCCAGTAGAAATCTCTCTGCGGGTCGCATCTGGCCCACGGGCCGCCTATTGAGAAGGCCTGTTATATAGTGTCATGTCAGCTCGGAGTAAATAACAGAGTAACTCGTGGGTTCAACTAGCTGCTGGCTGAACTGCACAGTCCTGTGTACACTATGTCCTCAGCTACTTGAACATTGGATGCTGCCCCAGTGGAGTCTGTTAGTGTCTTCACGGAGGTTTGCTGTTGGTTCAGAATCCTCTAGTTCCATTCTCTAAAGTTACTCACGTGTACAGAAATCTTCTAACGTCTTCTCAAACGAATTAGCAAAATTTCCAAAGTCGGTAGCTCGGATATTTGCTTAGAGCTCATAGTTCCGTTTACCGGAAAGTTAAAACATACGTACCTTTGTACAAATTGCACCAAGGATATGACTCAGTCGTGCAAGGCCGGTGCAGTATCCAGACGTGTTGTTGGTCGGGACAAACCAGAACCTGCTGTGAGGATGTAACTGGCCAGCGACAGGTCGGTCCTGGCACGGGCAGTAGGTATTCCTACACGTTGTTTATTCTGGCCACACTCCTCGTCACACATCGCATGGCCTACGTCCAACAACTAGGTGTAGAAGGACGCACTGCTCCACATTACATCTTCTCTTCTTTACAGGCTGCCCACTGTAAGACGAGCATTTTGTAGCACCTCGGCACATTAGTAACTTACGCGATTCGTGGTTAAGTAAGCACTTTTAAAAAAGTGATATGTGAAGAATAATCAAATATATATTTCATCGGTGGGTCAAGACATTAACTTCAGGGTACGTTGGCAGCTATACGCTTTGTTTGTTACTTTTTCTGATATGTGCAGTTTGCCGCGAATTATATAAAATACGTTGCGGAAAATGGCATCTTGCTAAAACCTAGCGTGTAGCCACACGGCTTAACTGAGGAACCAATGTTTACATAAATTACCGCCCAATGGTTCAGTTTTTGAGCCACTATTTCAGACAAAATGTGTAATGTGTGGAGGCCGGGAAGTTTTGTGGGTTCACTTCACAGTCCTGTATGGTAGCTACCAAGAATAATGTACTGGGTCAGAACACAGCTACTGATTGGCTGCTGGCTGGCACAGTGAAACCACGTGAATGTGCGAGAGTTGTTTTTGTATGTGGAGAGGGAGGGAAGTAATATTGCTATATTTAGAAATATAGTTCATGCGTTTATTGCCTTAAGAGTGCGTGGTAGATAAATAAACACTGAAGACATAAATTGATTTGTACGTTCTTTTCGAAGCCAATGTGCTCAATGGCAATCCTAGATAATGGTAATTGTCAACTTTATGAGTAAATATTTATCCAGAATTACTAATTCGTTACGCGTGATCTCTTGCGCCGCAGTTAAATGCACGAGGTTTCGGCGTCAGAGATTGTGCCTCAGGAGTTCGTAACACTGGAAACAATTTTGTTTAAAACGTTGGCTAAAACTATTGTCTAGGATTGCTATTGTTTAATTTTCGCAAATTGGATTCAAGAAACATACAGTTATAGATTACTGCTTGTAGCGTTGAGTTATATACCACGCCCTCTTAAAGGCGTTCACGTGGCATTAATGTATAATTTTATATCTGAAAGACATAGTGTTCATTTTATAGACGTTATTTGTGACTACGATTTCCACTCATAAAATATTTTTATCTCTCATAATTTTTCTAGCGGCATGTCAATGTCAGAATTTGCAAGTTACGAGAACATATATATAAGAAAAACCAAATGACTGACTGGAATGAAATAATTTGCACTGAAATGAGATATTATGGATGGACAATATGTTAAAACGTTTAAAAACACACAACAAAGCCCTTTTGTCGTTTTAAAAAATTGCCATGAATGAAGTAAATTGTCATCATTTTCAGAATTTTTTTTTTCATAAGGTGCAACGGAATTTCATTGTGTGTTTTTAAATCGTTTAGCAGATGGCCCATAATACATAATTTCAGTGTAAATATTTCGTTCTAGTAAGTAACTTTGTTTTTGTTATTCCTATCTTCCCGTAACTTGTAAATTTTAACTTCGTCATGTCGCTATGGGAAAACTACGAGAGTTTAAAAAATATTTTACAAGTGGAAAATGTAGTGACAAGTAACGTCAATACGGTAAAACGAACACTATGCAGTACAAATATAAAATTATGCATTTTTTTTTCACGTGAATGCCCTTAAACGATTACCTTCGTGTTAATTTGGACTTTGAAGGAATATTAAACTTACTTAATCTTACTTTTATTTTACAATTTAAAACATAATATAAAGTATTCACAAATCGTGTTACCATCAGCAGAAAGAAAACACTGAAATGGGACACGTATTTCGAAACACCTTTGTCTTTACGATCGTGTGGAATAGTGCAAATCCGTTATTTATACCAAGATTTCTGCCATATCGCACGCGGCTGTTAGGTGAAGTCATGTTGTTAGTGGCTAGTGTAATATGGGCGGGGCGATACCTGCGTGGTGCCAGGGTACCTGCCCCCCCCCCCGGCCAAAGTAGTGCTACCCCCCCCCCCGGGGCCACAACCCACCCAGACCAAGGTGGGCTGCGTCCCGGCGCGCTGTTTGTTGCGGTAGACGCTGTTAACGTCCCCAGTAATGGCGCCGCCATGTTTACGACCCCAGAGGCGCTAAACGTCTTTACGAGCCGCTCCGTTCTGCGCGTATACGACTTGTCCCGGATGATGTCTGGAGGATGGGGAGCTGGGTTTTTACGACCTGGGCCCTGGCGTAAAGAGGGATGGGGGTGTCGTGAAGGGGTTCGGGGCGGGAAAAGAGGGATTTTTTAAAACCATCTTTTATGTGCTGGTGATGCGCGTTAGAGCAGTGAAATCTTCCCAGCGTGCAGTGCGCGCGCGTCCTCCGGGCGCACAAGTGACCGTAAAATGCCGGCAGTTAAACAGGAATGGGCTGGAGTGGGCGTTTTGAAGTTGTTAAATGGGTCGTAAAGTATGGGCGACAGCGCGGGGGGATATCTGCCGAACAGCCGTGACTCCTCGGCGCTCCAGTCTTTTGTTTGTGTCGTCCGCCCGGCCGCGCTGCATCTCCGCCCAGTAGTTGGTGTTGTCGGCTTCTTGTCTGTGTCACGTGGCGGTTACCTCAGCTGTTGTGTGATACTCGTAGACACATGTGTTGACTGCTCGGCACCTGTGATATGCCGCTCAAAACTGTAGTAACATGTGCATAGAGGTAGAGACGGGAATAATTCGCGGCTTCACTAATCCGTAGGCTAGCTTCCAAGAATATATGTGTTCTCAAGCAAACTACAGTTTTTTATTAGCTGCTCGCTGACACTGTGGTATGGAGCACGTTAAGATACAGTCATTTGTGGTAACTTTGTACCATTTTGTGGTAACATTGTACCAGGGATTTTCTTTTATATAATTTTTTTGTGGCATTCAACAAGTATGCAAACTTTAAGACTAACAAATTTGTTAATCTAGAACACAACTGTTAAATTCTGAAATACTTCATTTGAAATTAAACTAGGCTGGTGGTACAAAGTTGCCCTGACCGGTACAAAGTTACCCCAAATGACTGTATATTTTTGTTATTGGCTCAGACACTTCCAGGGAATGTCAAATAAGTCAGCAGCCAACTGCGAAAGTGACACAAACTTACAATTGGTGGGATTCTAGCGTGTGCGTACAATAAAGCGCGAATTGTTCAGGTCCCTATGTATAGGCCGTTCACTATAAAGTGAGCACTGTATAAAGTTTTCTTTGAGTCTTTTTGCAGCCATCTTTAGTATTTTTAAGGCTCATGATCTTTCATTTATTTCAAACAATTGCAAATAACTGGAACATTCATTTAAGCCAATGCTTCGAAAAAATATTGAGACTGTGTACAGTCATACGATACACAATTTTGCCGCAGCGTTTTTTTTTAATAATGCACCGTTTGCTAGCAAAAAAATTGTTTTACATAATTTTGGCTTATTTTCACTACAAAATATGTGCTATTTCAGGGGCAAAAATCTAAAAATCCGTTTGGTGGATTATAACAGAACATTCATATACAAACGATGATACGTAAGTGTTAAAACTGTGAGAATGAATTTTTGATGTATGTATTAATTTGTGTTTGAAAAAACATTTTCTAAACCACCGCTAAAATAAAGAGCGAGGCCTTAATGTGAAAACTTCCGTGTAGCCAAAATCCCGTGTAAATGTTTCAACAGTCTCAAAAGTTAACAATAAAACATATTTTTAATTAATTACAAGTTCTGCTGAGTGCTCAGTTAACAGAATATCTGGAGCGCAAGACGGGACTAGCTACATTGCTATGTTGCTACACTGTGCAAATAAAACGCCATCGTTAGAGATGATGGTTTATCGCGGGAAAACTTGACTGTTTGCTAGATTTCAACGCACCTTCATGTTACCAGACGATTACTGGCTTTCGCTTGTACTTGGAGCTGTTGCCCTATTTGACTGGTGCCTGTTATTGGTCTGCAAACAGCTATGTTGTGTTAGACGTACATCACTCAGTCATACATGTTGTGAGAAACTGCAGTGTTTTCAAGGGCGCGTTGGTACAAGATATTTTTGCGACACCGTATATCGCGAAAATGTTTTGTGTAAAAACATTAGTAAATTGCAGTTCGTATGATTGGGAGATGTACGTCTGACACAACGTAGTTGTCTGCAGACCAATAACAGGCACCAAATACTACAGTAGCGTGATTCTTATTGGCTCAGTCAAATAGGGTCACAGCTCCAAGTACAAGTGAGAGCCAGTAATATTCTGGTAATATGAACAGTCAAGTTTCCCGCGATAAACCATCATCTCTAGCTATCGTACAACACTTTGTCTCTAAAATTTCAGTCTGCATTTTAGTCCAGGATTCTCGAAGTGTGCTTATTATGTGTATGTTTTTGGACATCCTGTATTTAAAGAATGAGTGAGTGAAGAGATTTTGGTCAGGGCTTAACATCGAGGTCTTTAGCGCTGGTGAGGGATGACATGAGGTGAGTATGGAGCAGCGCCGGAATGAAAGGGCGGGGGAAACGGGAGATCCCCGAGAAAACCCGCCGACCAGCGGCATCGTCAGGCACGATTCCTACGTGCGAAAATCCAGGGACCGACCCCGCCGGGAATCGAACCCGGATCGTCTTGGTGGGAGGCGAGAGGTCTGACCCCTCGGCCACCGCGGACCCTTCCCTGTATTTGAATAAAATACTGAAATTTAAAAAAATTTATATATAATTATTTTTTGGTTTTATGGAAGAGACTTTGTAGCCTACAATATCTTTATTCACTGTGGATATTTTTTTCTTTCAGTTTGGTATGTCTGTAGGTTTTAATTTAGTGTCATACTGAAAACTTAAGTGTACATGGTAGATAAATAAACACTGAAAATATCAGTTGGTTTCTACGCTTTTTTCGAAGCCAATATGGATAACATATTCAATGACAATCCTAGATAATGGTATTTGCCATCTTCATGCGTAAATATTTATCCACAATTACTCATTCGTTACGCATGATCTCTTGCGCCGCAGTTAAATGTACGAGGTTCCGGCGTCAGAGATTGTGCCTCAGAAGTTCGTAACACTGGAAACAATTTTGTTTAAAACGTTGGCTAAAACTATTGTCTAGGATTGTCTTTGTTTAATTTTCGCAAATTGGCTTCAAGAAACCTACAGTTATAGATGAATGATTTTAGCTTTGAATTATGTACCACGCCCTCTTAATACGCGAATTTTGACATTCACTAGTCGTTACACAAATACTTATTAGAAATAAGAAAAATTTTCATAAGATCAAAATTTAGTCACAATAAATGGCTATCATAAAAATAATATTGTACAAATTTAAAAATGCAGACATGACGATGACAATTGCTGTGAACCATGCCCTTAAATATTAATGTGGATTGTTGGTCTGAATAGGAAAAAAAGGGAGGGGGGGGGGGCTATGCTCGAGCTTTCAGTCGCATGCGAGTTGGAACCCGAGTGGGTTTTTTCTCAGGACAAAGAGATTGCTGTATCGTTCGGATTGAAGTTTTCAGTATTCTACGTTACAAGGAAAAATAGTTTTTCCATGTCCTAAGAAACACTATTACCTCGGCTACTCGCATGCGACCGGAAACTGGAGGACTCGTCTTATTGGCCTCAGCTTGTCCTGTGCGTGTACGCTCCTGATATGTTCCTTCCACACACTCACTGTCTTGTGTATAGTCATAGCCACCTTTGGTAGAATGCCGCGGCCTTAGATCTGACAACCCTGGCAGGAAGGGTCATTTAAACACTTTTAGCTAGAGACCTGAACAATTAGCGATTTCTTTTAGGAGCAAGCTAGAGTCCCAGCAACTATAGGTCTGTATCACGATCACAATTGGCCGTTGACTTACTCGACACTTCCTGGAAGTTGCTGAGCCAATAATAAAACAGTATCTTAATTCATGCTCATTTCACAGTGTCAGCGAGCAGATAATAAACAACTGTTGTCTGCACGATTTCACATATATTCTTGGAGGCTAGCTTACAGGTCAGTGAACCCGAGAAATTTTCCGGGCTCTACTTTTAGCTCTCCAAAGGCAACGGATGTGCCTGATTCGTTATTCTGCTCTACATACCGGCGAATCAGGGGAAGCCTCTCACTGCCTTTGGCGAGACAAAATAAGTGCTTAAATGACCCTTCCTGCCAGGGTTGCCAGACGTAAGGTCGCGGCCTTGTATTAAGAGTTAGTGGACCGTAGCTTTTTTTACGTTTGAGGCACGGAAACGGGGAAGGCGATAAGTCGAATATAACCCGTGCGTCAAACACGTCATCGCCTCTAGGCGCAGAACTAAACTAGCTGCAGTGTTTACGTAGTAACTGTTTGTCAACGGGACTTCAAACGATGACCCTACAGTTTTATTTATGGAAAGTATGTGGTAAAGTCGAATGCAGGTTTCTAGGATTTTGTTTTACGATTACGGTTGATATTTTCTCGGCTACAGCAACGTCATTTTTAGCACTTTTGAAGAGCTTGATAATCATGTTTTTAATTATCGGACTGCATTTTTCAAATCATAGGGACTTCATTTGAAGTGTGTTTTCTTTTCGTAGATAAACGCATTAGAAACATGTGTAGTAACTATACATGGAAAACGACTATACGTACCAGGCTACAGCACGTCTCACGCGCCGGGTCCACTATCTCTTAAAGATGGCTACACACTAAAAAATAGTTCGTAAATTTACCAGACGTGCGTATAGGAGCGCTAAGAAAGTAGGTATGGTAGAATAGTTTCCCAGGCATCCATGGTAGCACTCCTAAACCTTTTTATAAAACAGTCAAATGTATACTGAAGATACCAGACTTGTATTGTAACAACTGTAAAGATTTGCATATTTACAAGACGGAAGTATAGTAACTGTCCCACCTGCATCTGGGATAATAACTTCGTAAACATTTGAGGAAGTTTTTTTTACAGTGTATGGTATAGTACAAGACTGTAACACGTGGGGTGTTTATTCATTTGACAACTGCGATATTGTAGGCGCATTCTCTGTGAAGCATGTAGGAGTCTGGCGGTCACAAGTAAGAGACTTTTGTAATTATCGGACACGCTTCAATCAGTAAGTACAGAAACAGCTGTATTACCGGAGTGTAACTTCTTATTTGTACCTTCGTCACGAGATTGATTGCTACCCTAGTGCACGCAACTGCATGCAGCGGTTGTAGTGTAGCAATGATGCAGCCAATTACTGCCTTTGTAGGAACTTCCGAACCAAGTCTCTTCACTTATCTTAATGCACTGTAATTTGTGAGGTGCATTTTCTTTGCCTTGTAATATAGTCGCGAAGCATCCGTGTCGTTTCTACCTAATCATTTATTATTGTGTAAGGCAGTAGTCCTATAGTGTGCTGGTGCACATGTAGCCGATTGAATACCGCAGTCGAAAAAACAACGTTAAATTAACATTATGAACTGGATCGATTTGCTATTAAAAATGCACAAGCTGAGGTAAAAGTTGTCATTTGACAGATGCAGGCAAGATTAGTATTCATTTTCATTTGCTGGCTACAGTGAAACCATCGTGTGTGTGTGTGTGTGTGTGTGTGTGTGTGTGTGTGTGTATATATATATATATATATATATATATATATATATATATATATATATATATATATAGGCCGTTCACGATAAAATGAGCACTGCATAAAGTTTTCTTTCAGCCGTTTTGCAGTCATCTATACTATTTTTAAGATGAAAACTTCTATGTAACTGAAAACCAATGTAAACCTTACAACACACTCAAAAGCTACTATATATTGCATTGACACAATGAAACAGATTTTTAATTAATTACAAGTTCTGCTGAGTGCTCGGTTTATAGTGAACAGCCTATATATATATATATATATATATATATATATATATATATATATATATATATATATATATTGTCTCTCACGGTGGAGGCGATACCGCACCAGATGAGCCGGTCAACATCGCCCTTGGCGCCGTGCCTCACTCACACAAACACACGACCGGTAGGCGGGCGCCTTAATGTTCAGTAAAATTTTCCTTCGTGCATGAAACAATTTAAAATGAAGTTCTTTGTTTAAAAGTCACGATGGTGTGCTACGAATATTAGTAGGCCTATATTTTGGGGTAAAGAACCTAAACTAATATATAAAGTTTTGCAGACACCTGATAATACAAACATTATTACAAACTGCAAAAATTCAGGCCTCTTCAGGTTCGACCGTATTTCTCTTAGCCTTTCACGAGAGGCTGTGCAGTTCTAGAGTCTAGCTGGGGAGACAAAGTGTAGTTTGTTTGTTGGTCGAGGTTATTTACTCGGGCAGACTGGTGTGGTTGGGTTTACTCCGCGCATATTCCTGAGCAAGCAAGCGAGTGCAATGTCGCACCTTGGTGCCATTAACTTGTGGCTTTACGCCCTTTTTGCACCCTCTGTTTCCGCTACTTTTAGCGCTCGGCCGGGAGTGCTTGTACAATTCTGCAGGCTTTCACTTCGCGCTAATGGATATGCTTAGGCAAAAAAAAAAAAAGACCTTCTGGTAGTTTTTGTTTATGGACGTTTCTTCAGTTTCCGTTTTAAAGTAGGGTTTATTACAGTATATTCCACAAGCTAGTGCGCGTATTTAGCAGCTCATGCTTGCCATTCCAAATACTCAATCCAATATACGCTGTAAAAACCTTCAGCATAAAAAATGGGGAAGGATATTTCGGGCTGTTTTTCTTGCGATAAATGAACATTGCTTTATAAAACATAATTTTTTTCATTTCAATATTTTCTTCAGCAGTTTTAATGTATTTGTGACTAAAATAAGTTATAATTTTTTTTTAACATAACCTACAGCTGCGCGCCACTGTTTCAGTACATAATAGGCATCTAGCGCGGCTGTATATGCGGTATTATTACGTTGTACGTAGATACTGTCTCCTGGCATATATGCAGCCGTGTGTTACTTCTGTGGCGTGTGATACGCTGTGTCTTTGCGACATCTTCCAGTGTCAGTCATCAAGAGAATAATACATGTAAACTGGACGACGATATGCATAACTAGACTATAGGACACTTGGACGGTATTTGCTAAAAATAGCAAAATATACAATTTTTATAAATTTTTAAAAAATACATAACCTTGTGTAATTATATTTTAGGGCCTATGTGCTTCAAGTCGTAGACCATAACATGTATTTTGAATGTGAATTATTTTTTGTGTTTATTGTTTTTTGGAGTTCGAGAGGAGAAAAAATATATAAATTTTGACTTTGAAGTGTCATGAGAAAAACTGGCTGAGATTTTTTTTATAAGAGGAGCATAGATTACTAGACAATGTCTACAAAACTAACACGAATTCGTGCAAATGTAACATTATGGTTGTCCCTCATTAAAGGGGAGTGTTATATACTTTTCGTTATTTTTCAGTTTTCTAGCCATAGCATTTATTAAAATTGTATTAGGTACCAAAATTTCGTTTTCTGACGAGACGTAAAGATATATTCTTGATAAACCGATTAACATAAATGATAATGAAATATTTTATTAATTTGTCATGCAGGATCATTGCTGGGAATTATGGGTTAACTTTCAAGAATAATTACAGTTACAATATAAGATGAACACGTAACACATGATCTCCAAAATTCATCACAAATGCCTTCTGTGCCTCAGCAATGTCACATTTACCAAAAATATTTGAAAACAGAAGTTACCACTGCAGAAAATCGGTAAATTAAATTTAGCGTTTAGTTCTCCTCTTTAAGGGTGTTCAAATGCGATAAAATCATAATTTTATATTTTTATGAAATATTGTTAGAATTGTAGACGATACTTGTGAGTAAGTTTTACTCTTACGAAACAATTTTAGCTCTCATAGTTTTCTCATAACGGGGCGTCAAAGTCAAAATTTGTTTGTTACGCTGCTGCCATGCAAATAGTGAAAACCAACTGACCTACTTAAACAAAATAATTCTTTGTGAACTTACATCCAATGAGAAATGCAATAAAACAATGAAAAAACAACAACGTAATATTTTGAATTTAAAAAAAAAATCGCAATAGTGCAGAGAAAAGTTGCAGATGCAGCAATTTTTTAAAATACAAAAACAATTCGCGGGATTTTTTCAAATGTTTTATTACGTACGTAGTCCATGGTAGGTTATTTGTCTGTGAATTATTTCATGTACGTAACGCAATGGGTTCTCACTGTTTGCATGGAGAACATGCAAATTTTGACTTTGACGCACCGTTAAGAGGAAGCTACGCCAGCTAAACTTGTTTCGTTAGAGGAAACTGCACTCACACTATAAAGCTAACACTATTTCATATAAATAAAAAATTATGACTTTATCGCACTTGAGTACCCTTAAAGGAAACTTTCTTGTTGATCATATTATCTTCGATATTTTTCTCTCATACTACTATCTTGACCAGTGGCGAAATGAAGAGTTTTTAGCCATCACTCATGACTCAATATGTAGATCTTTAACGCTGGAGAGGGGTGACTAATGGAGCAGCGTCGGAATGTGGGTGTGTGGGAATCGGGAGATCTCCGAAGAAACCCGCCGACCTACGGCATTTTCCGGCACGATTGCCACATGCGATAATGTTCTAAGAGTGGTTAGTATCCAAGGTGAGTTGTTTGCAGACCTTGGTGCCGGCTGTGCGTCAGTGAGTATCTTGTGAAAGGTTCATGTAGGAAGTATGTATGCGAGGTACACGCCCCTAGATATACTATCTGCAGTCTCGCCGCCAGGTCTACTAGCCTATCTAGTGTCTGTAATTACATGTTAGCAGTGGCAAGTGATACAAGTGTATGTTGATTGCACCTCCCGGCAAGGTCGCCCACGTACAGAGAGCTGCTTGTTGCGTCTTGCATTCACTGCAGTCGCCGCACAGACTGATGCATGGTACACACGTCCATGTTAACATTATGTGTTCATTTACCACTCCTAACTATGTATATTAATGTTAAGAAAGTAGGCCGTTCATCGATGGTATGTACTTCCCATACATACTTGTAGGAGACACTCAAGTGCATACTTACTTAACCATACTTGCACGGTAACAATGCTGATGATGTTATCTATGTACAGGCTGAAGTATGGCAAATGTCCCTTACTTAGAGATGATAGTTTATCGTGGGAAAACTTGACTGTTTGCTGGGTTTCAACGCACGTTCAGCTTACCAGAAGATTACTGGATTTCGCTTATACGTGAAGCTGTTGCCCTATTTGACTGAGACTATAAGCATCCCACTATTATAATATTTAATAATAATTCCGTTTTAGCAATATTTGATGCCTATTATTGGTCTGCAGGCAGCTACGTTGTATCAGAAGTATATCAGCCAATCATATTATGTTTCAAGAAACTGCAGTGTTTTCAAGGTTATTTTGGCACAAAAATTTTTTCGTTATATATCATCATCTCTACCCATACTGTGCGAGTGTTAAAATCTTCCAGTACTCTTTAGAAAGTTTTTTTACGATGTGAACTTTCCTTTCCGAAACTACATAGTTTTTCGTACGCGCCTGCGTATTGCATATTACCACGTTTTTGATAACTCGCTTTCTCGTGTATATGTTGGGTACATATTTTATAATCAATTTCATACTGTAAAATCCCGATGAGCTAGAGACATACACATTTAAACTTAGCTCAAAATTAGAAGACAATGCAATAATACTTGTTTTCGTGTCTGTCTGTTTGTGTGTTTGGTACAAATTTTACTTGTTTAGAATCAGTAGTAAAACTTCACTTACACAAGAATTAAAACTCACTGTTTATAATAGTGTGGATTTTTTAAAGCAGCGTAATCTAATAGCGAGCGACAAAAAGAAACGGAACATTACTATAGTCATATCCGCTACAACCGAACTACAGATTATTTACTACTATTTAGGTCTACTGTAAATATTACTGTACTTGTAAGTGTAACTTATCAAAATACGTAATTCAAATTTTAAAAACGAACAAACAAAATCTAGTTATTGGCTTGCTTTGGAAATGGTGGTAGACTATTTCAAATTAAGTAATAGAATCCGTACTGATTAAACTGTGAAATATACTTGCTAACTCAATGTCTTATCCAATTTTTAGTCAAAATTGGATAATTTATTATGTACGACAAAAATATGCGCGCCAGCTTAGTGCTTTGTGCATGAATGAGGTATTTTTGACACACGCACCACTCTCGCCTGTATGACTTACATGTTAGTTGCCTACAGCAGACAAAGAAGTGACTCGAGGACTTTGTGACGTTTTGAAAAAAAAAAAAGTACTTAACAGCGTACGGAGTTTGTAATCATTCAGCGACTTGTCCAAGGCCAACAGAACAGTTAAAATTTGACCAGTACCTCCCCTACTCCGCTTAGATACATATCCTATGAGGGTGTTAGAATGAACAAGCAGTAAGTTACGATTACTTAGGAGTTTGGCAGAATGAAGTGCTGACTCATAAAAAACTGAAATGATTTTTAACCATCCAACTTATTAACGAATCTAGTCCTGACTTTTAGGCCGTTCGAAATAAAATGAGCACTAGAAGTTTAATTTTTGAAAAATTTCAGTAGCCGTTATTGCATATAATTCAACATTAACAACGGTTACCTACCTCACTGTTTGCATGGTTGGCAGCGAAATTACGTAATCGTAATATAGTCCCGCGTATTTTCCTTTTTAAATGCAACAATACTGATACAAAAGTCAACGGAAATCGACATACTATTGTTTTATATAATTAATAAACATTTTTTAATAAAACTATATAGGCTCCTACCGACTGCACAATTTATCTTATACGCGCAAACATCAAGTGACGTGTCCAGAGAGGTTAGACGTTTCCCGTCGTTAGCCGTTACACACGGCAAGATAAGAATTGGCCGAAAATATAACTGTAGCAGGGTTTTCTTGGAGTGCTCACGTTATCCCGAATAAACCTCACTTTATACACGGGATATGAACACAAGCCAATATGCGATAACCACAACGTATTCAGAATGGACGACTTGAAGTACACGCCCCCTGACGTCACCGCAGGGGAAATACTATAGGAAACACAGCTTGTTTACACACATGCTGATTTGTTAGTTGGTAATTGCAGAACGCAAAAATGTTGCACATTCATAGATTTGCATGCAAGGGTAAAAAATATTAGTTTAAATTTCATGGTTAAGATACGCAAATACATAAGATTAATGTTTACCTGAAAAAACGGCAAATTCCAAACAAATAATCAATTTTCTTGACGCAAATCTCATCTGGGACATGTGACGCCAAACAGCTAAATGAAGGTTATGTTCGGCTGCGGTATCCATGGAGATAGGAATTGTATCTCACAGCACCTGACTGAAGCTCCGCCTCTTTTCAAACTGTCCATAGTGACTTATTTCACTTTGATTCCAACCCCTTCGTGCTGTATCTTGTAATATCTGCGTGACACGCACTGAGCCCTCTTTCTTTTTATGTCACATGTCAGCGGCAGGCTTGGAGCGGCATTGTTCCTCTTGACAACAGAAGACTGCTTCTGACGCATGTGTGGGGATGACTTTGTAGAACTCTCGTGAAACTATCTGCCGCAGCTGTCTTGTACACGTCTTTACTAAGGGGCTCTTGAAGTTATTCTGCTGAAACGAGACCTTGTTCGTATAGCTCATTTGACGGAATTCCAGCTTCGTGAACCTGACTAGACACCTGAGGCGCCTATGAAAATTCACGCGGGTAGGGTAGGTATAGGTGGTTCACTTTAAACTGAGCACTTCCCAACACTTATAATAATAATAATAATAATAATAATAATAATAATAATAATAATAGTAATAATAGTAATAATAAAACTTATTTATTGGGGCTACAGAAGTAAAGTTTTGAGAGTTGGGAAATGTTTACACTATAGTTTTTAGTTATATGGACGTTTTCGTATTTGAAATAGTAAATATGGTGGCATAATGGCTCACAGAAAATTGTAGCCGGTGCTCATTTTATCCTAAACAGACTATAACAGAAAATTTCAAGTTTTTGGTGTTTGGAATGTTACCATAGGTAAGGTTACCCGTTTTTGATATTTCAACTGATGGCATCTCGGTCAACTACTGAAACTTATATTATAATTGAGTACAAACATAATGCGTGTTCAGAATGCACCGTGTGTGCAGCATTTAGCAAAATATTTATCGTGCGGAAAATATATTGGCCTTTTTTTACTCCCGTCATTTTAAAACCTTGAATAGCATCGTAGGAGTTAGCAAATACTGATAATCGACCAAACCTGGTTACCTCTTTTCCGCTTATTCTGGTGTGAAAACGAGCATTTTGCAAGTCGTAAGTAAACGAGTACTGTAACCTGAGTGTGAGTTTTTTGCAAGTGTATGTACGTTGCGTTCTAGGCCAATTTGAAATACAGTAGTTATACAATTAAATAGCTTATTTTTTTTATTTTTCTGTAACTCCAAAGAAAAACAGACTACTAGTAATACATTAATGTCTGTGACCTAAGCGTTTCTATTACTTTGTTGAGTTGTGTGTAAACCCGCAAAGAATTGTTTAAATCTATGCATATATGTTGGGAAAGGGGTGGCGGGTTAGGGGGCCAAACGGGGCTGTACTAAAAGATCAAATGGAATGCTTGTACTGTAACACAAGATATTTAGAATTCACGGTATAATGTGTAGCAAATTTCACATTTTTGTTTTCAAGATTATATAAAAAAGACCGAAAACTAAAATAATGTGGAAGAGGACATCAGTAGGAGACGCGAGCGACAGAGTCCAATGCCGTATTAATTTTGTCGGACGTGGAGAAGGTGAAGTCGGCTTCTTTGTGACACAGTCCCCTCCCCCCCAGACACCAGGTGGTGTCAGTGAGGGGCAGGGTTGTAACCGGTTGTAACCACTCACCCTTGTTTCCCAACCCCCGCATGGCCATGGGCGAAACGCCAGGGAGCCTAATTTGCGGGGAGAGTCTCTCACCCCTCCTACTTCCCCTCCCCCGCCAAGGGTTGTCTCCCACTCAGCTGAGTCAGCTAGTATCAGCAGGGCGGCCCCCCCCCCTCTATAGAGTGGCTGCCGTAGCGCGCGTGCACTCGACATAGATCGCTACTCCAGTGAAGCCCCCTCCCCTCCATACTTCCCCTGCCTCTACACTCCCCTCCATCGTGATTGGTGTCAAGAGCACGTGCTTCCTGCACCTCCTGACTCAGCGCGCCCACTCACACGTGTGTCTTCTACGTCACGTCCAACTATGCCTGCCATACTTACATAAGGTTTATCGCGGGAAAACCAGACAATTTGCTGGGTTTCAACGTCCGTTTGGTTTATGGACAGATTACGGGCTTTCGCTTATACGTAGGGCTGTTGTTCTATTTGACTGAGTCAATAACCCGCTATTGTAATATTTAATGCATATTATTGGTGTGTAGACAGCTACAGTGTGTCAGGTGTATATCATCCAATCATACATGTCACAAGAAACTACAGTGTTTTCAAGGGCATCTTGGGACAATACATTTTCGCGATATGCCCTCATTTCCAGTCATTCTCATTTGTAGTGATCCCTGATTTTGGCGAAAATTTTTCTGCACCAACGTGCTCCGATGCCTTAGTTCCAGCTCTGCAGTTCTGCTTCTTTGTTATTGGCAAGAGTGACTTATATGTAAATATGTTTCTCATTTGACCCTACTTATCAGAATCGGAGATTAGAAAAACTTACAGATGGAGCATAAGGTATGTTCTAGAGCGAGGGGCATGAAGCCTTGTGATGGAAGGGGGAGGACCCCATCCGCCATATTGGAACCTGACAAATGTTGTTTATTACCGTAGCAACGAGTATAATGCGAGTGTGAGCTGGCCAACCATAACCTCGTTTTTCAACACATATACAGGGACAGCTGATTGCACTCCGCCATGTTGCAACCTGAATAAACATAGTCAGCTTGGCTTCAGTATCGGCTGCTAATGCTCAATATGTACTCTTCTCTTATCTCTGATCAGGATAAGTTTACTGCTAATAACACGCGTCCGTGAGTACAACGTTAAGACACGTGATAGTTAAATTCAACCAATTACTGAGCATGAAGCACAGCCGCAGATGTGCACACGAGGCATTTCATGAGAAGCTTTTCTGCCAGCGCCAAATACCTTATGTTCAAAACTACCGGACAATCGTGTGTGATTATTGGAAGCATTTTATTTTTTTACTAGCGATCCTAGTGAGAGGTTTTTGAGGTTTGCCTTTTACAGATTTGTTTAGCTTCTTTTTGCAGTGTACTGATACCCATGAAAATAGCATACGTACTTCTACAGAGAATAGTACATCCATTGTATTTCTTGTCATAGTTTCAATCATTCCTAACTAGGTGGATGATTTTCATTTTCATCCATGCTAAATTAAGTGTCCGGTACTGTGATATAAAGTATTTGCCAGCGTATTGTGCAATTCAATGTAGCGTCCAGCTCATTGTGTTATTAGACATTGCTTGTGTGCCACGGTCGTAGAAGAACAGGTCTGGACACTCGCCTATCTAACAATGTATTTTGCTTGACCCCCTTGTTTGGCTGTAGTTCGTCAAGTTACCGAGAGTGTTGTGCGATTTGGCGGTGCAGTCAGGGCGGTCGGGCTCAACCTCCGCCCACTTTTTCCAGTGTTTACTTTATAAAGCAACTAAAGATTGATGGGGCCACGCTTTAGGATTGTGAGCGAAGGAAGTATTTCATTAATTGATAAAAAAAAAATACGTTTTGATAAATTGTTTATCTTTGTGGGAAGGAAGTGGGCGGAGTTTGAGCCCGGCCGCCCTGATTGCAGCGCCAAAGACGCACAGCACTCTCGGTAACTTGGTGAACTGCAGCCAAACAACAAGAGGGTCAAGTTTCCAGGCGAGTGTCCAGACCTGTTCTTCTACGGCCGTGGCCATGGTCCAGCTGTTGACAGACGAGGGACCTGCTGAACAATTTAGTTCGTAATATAGACGTCGGCGCCACTAGCACAATGATGCTAGAAATGGCGTTTAACAGGCAACGTCCGATAAGTCATAGACCCAAAATTGCTTCCTGTGATCGAATAAACCTACACAGCCATAGAGGTTACTTACTACAACTGCCATTTGTATAGTGCTATTCCAGGGTACCTACAGACCTGGAAAACATGGAATTATCAGAGAAATTGCGTCCACGTGAAAATAGCAAGGAAAAAAATCTGGGAATTCCTTGCTCATCAGGGAAATTTCAGGAAATTTTTTTGCCCGACTCAATTTGAGCTTCCATAAAAGTCACGTCATGGAAAATAATGCTGATTTGAGAGCCGTGTATTTTTCATTCAATAAATTATCCTCATGGAGATGTGATTTTATTATACTGTCAAGTACCTTGTTATTTCCTCAGCATTTTATCAAGTTCGCTGATTCGACAACACAAAATAATTAGAAAGGATTGAAATCTTTACCTATGGGGAAAAATACGTTAAATAAATTTCCAAAATGTTGTTTTCATTGTTGTGAAAAATCAAGTAAATTTTTGGTTTGCTGTCAGGGAAACCAGAGAAAAATTAAGGAATTGTCTTGCTGCAATGTGTGGCCAGCCTGTAACCGCTATGGTACAAATCTTCAATTTTAAAGGATGAGTCCCAGTTTCCAAGGGTAAGTCAGATCTTCGATGATTCCGTATTATTTATTGCTAGTATTCTGGGAGGCTGGTGCGTAGTGAAGTAATGTGTACAGTACAGTATCATTGTCGTGAGGTCTCCGCCCTACCCTGGCAGATGTCCGCTCCCACGGGGCTCACAGCGGGGACCATTGTCGCCCTGGGTTATTGACTCTGTCGTGACGCACGCCACTACCAGGGGGCGCGTGTTTCCCCTCCCTCCTGGGCGCTCCCAGTCTGTTACAAGTCTGTGATCTACACCGACCACAGAACATTCACGAGTACAGAGCTGGAACATCAGTCTGTAGGACGACAAACTCCTGTCACACACGCCAGCAACATTGCGGGGACTCTTACCACCAGTCAGCATAAGGCGACTGCCCTGCTAGCCGGCAACCAGACAACCTCAGGTAGCCAATAAGCAGCCAAGTCAAATAATCCGCCACGTCATTTCACGTCTTTGTTACTATTTCATCTGTGGCACTTTGGCCCAGCGCAATATTATTATTGTTCACAGACTAAAACGAAGTGTTTAAAAGCTGTTTAGCTGAACACATTTTTAGCGAACGGAGCATTTTTATTTGACGCCGTGGATTAAAAAAAAAGAAATTCATGTTTTACACTGCTGCGTTTATTTAAAAAAAATGAGGGAAGGCGTTAAGGGCCGTATCTATAAACGGCTTTCGAATGACAACCAACTGCTCACCAATGCTTTCTCTATGGGAATAGCAGTAGGTTGTCATTCTAAAGCCGTTTATAGATACGGCCCTTAGACTGCTAAAAAAAACTATCACGGCTTTAAAGGTTCTTACTATACGGTTCACAACCTGTATAGTAAATAGAAATATAGCTTATAATCTACATATAAGTAAATAAATGGTTTGTGATGAGGTTAAAGTCGTCTACAGTGCCTACTTTCGTGTATGTCCTCACAATTACAGCCAATAGTTTGTCGCGAAAAGATCATTACACCATTACGTTTCAGTACCTTAAGGGGCCTGCCTACCTGCGCTTCATATGCGTTGCAGCTAGTTACTATTCTTTTTTTTTATGAAACTATTTAACACTCATTATATTTGTATGTCTACGAAAATAACACTCACTTAAAGGTCATGTCGATGTAGTTTAAAAAAAATATCGGGCAGTTCATTAGATACATCGTTTTCTCGCGTCTCAAAAAGGCCAACGATGGCTTTCCCGTACTGCCGTACATGAAAAAATAACTGGATTCGAAAAAACACAACAATATGTACGGGCGTTAGACTTTGAACTATTCTGCCCACTAATAAAATAATTTGATCACCATTTAAAAGTCACATAAGAAAAAAAAGGGCAAAGCGCGGAACGCCAGCTGAGTGGCTTGCGCGAAGAGGCGATAATACATTACATACGCCGGTCAGAGGCACCCTTACTACTACATAGAGTTTCTTTCTGCCTCACACAAACGCAGCCTATCTTACAGGGTGGCCACCCACCTGGAAAACCTGGACAACCTGGAATTATCTGGGAAATGTCAGGGAATTTTTGGTTCATCTGAGACATTTCAGAAAATTATCTTGCCTCGTTATTTTTGAGCTTCCGCAAAAACCATAGGAATGAATATAACGGAGTTTTAAGAGCAGTATAACATTTTTATTGATAAAGTTACCGTTATGAAGGTGTAATTATACTCCATTGTCAAGTTCGTAGATATTTCTGCTGAATGTTTTGTCAAGTTCACTGACTGTAGTGTCAGAAAGGACGTAAAATATTTATCTTTATTGGAAAAAGTGTTGAATAAAATGTCGAAATGTTGTTTTCATACTTGCAAAAATCAGGGAAATTTTTGGTTTTGTATCAGCGAAATCAGGGGAAAAATCAGGGAATTTTCGTTGTTGCAGTGAGTGGCCACTAGGAAGGACCCTTAAGGGAAGTATTAAAATTTTCCAGTTTTTGAGCCATAAAATGTATTTGAAATTTTGTTATCAAAATTTCCTCTTCGACAAAAGCATAGGATATATATTCTTAGTAAACTGCTTGACATAAATAATAATGGACTCTTTCATTAATTTGTCATGCAGAAACATTGCAAGGGCGTTATAGGTTAACTATCACGAATTCTTTTGAAATGCTTCTGCATGACAAATTAATGGAAGGTTCAATTATTATTAATGTCAAGCAGTTCATACCAAGAATGCTTTGCTGAAGAGAAACTTTTAGTAATAAAATTTTAATAAATGTAAACTGATAATGCAATAAAATTGTCTACTCCCCCTTGAGAGTTATTGAACGTTAGTTTCTTTCTTTCTTTCTTCGTTTGAGGCAGGGAAACGAGGAAGGCGATAAGTCGAATATAACACGCCCGTCAAACACCTCATCGCCTCTAGGCGCGAAGTATTAAACTAGCATGCGGTGTTGTGGTAGAAACCGTTTTTCAAAGGGACTTCAAGCGATGACCCTATTATTTATAAGTGAAAAGTTTGTGGTCAAGTCGAATGCAGTTTTCTATGACTTAGTTTTCCGATTACGTTTTGATATTTCCTCAGCTACAGCAACATGAAAATTGATTTTGAGCACTTTTTCGAGGAGCTCGGAAGTAATGTTTTTAATAAGCGGATGGTATTTTTAATGTGATAGGGGCACAGTTTGGTGTGTGTCTTCATGTCATAGATAAACACATTAGAAACATTTTAAATAGTTATATAAGAAAATACTTTCGGTACCACGCTACATCACGTCTCACGCACCAGGTCACTAACTCTTTGATGCACATCGGCAGCTGTGCTTCATGGTTATTGGCAGCGTGTGTTTGTTCAGACACGGTCTCTCGTTTGACTGTACCAATCAGACTGAGGTTATTATGATACGGTTGAACCAACCATATTTAGAGACACTGGAAAATCGCGAAAATGTAAAAAATAGTTTCCAATAAACGGTATTATATTAACCGTGACACGTGTGAACAGTTTTGGGACAAATCACAAACGTTGTGTGTCCGAGCTGTGCAGTTCTAACTGGGTCTGTTGTAGAGAGAAAAAATGCTACAAATAAATGATAGCCAATGTTGATATAAAACTTTCAGTGTTATATACATCACGTTAGAGCCTAGCAAACAGTCAACTATTCCCGCGATTTTCCGGTGTGTCTAGCCATATTCCACTGGCGTGGTAGTCTCCGCGTACCCTGGGACACACCCACGCCTAGCCAGTGTAGGAAGCTTGTCTGCTCAGGTGTGGAGTGTAGACGAAGAGAGAAGTGTTTGGACATAAGAGAGCGGGCTCGGACAAACACTGCTAGTCGTGGGGGTGTACGCCGTGTGTTATTAGTCCCGACTGTGTGGGGGGAAAGGCTCGATCTTGTAAAAGGCAGGGGAGATCAGGTATAACATGATGGGGGGAGCTTTCTTCTCACTACTAGAGTTTTTGTGTGCGCGCAGCGGGAGGGGGGAGTGTAATATATATCCGTGTCGGGTGGTGTTTGTTATGAAAGGTTAGAGGGTGGTGGGGGGTCTGGCTCCTTGCAGGGAGGATGGTTCGCTCCCTTGGGTTGAGGGAGGGTCGGGGGAACCTCACCTGGGGCGGTCCCCTCTTTTGTGCCCGCCCACTGAGCAGAAGCACAGCAGCTGCTCCGCAGACCTGCCTGGGGTGGTGCGGTGTACAGTCGCCGACACAGAAACTGAGCCGTCGTACACTCGCCGACACTCAAACTGGGACACCGCACTCGGCGGGCAGGTGACATCACCAGTCCATTATTTCTACGAACGTTAGACAGGATTGGCTAACAGATAAAAAAAAAAAAAATACTAGGTAGTTTATTCACATTCATACACAAAATTCATTAACTTGTTTTAGCCAAATGCTTTGAAAAATTTGAAGTTTAAGAGAAGTCATGTGTTACACAGTGCGGTGCAAGCGTTTTACAAAATAATTCACAATTCGTTCGCAAAAAAATATTTTGCTTAATTTTGTTTATTTTCATAAAAATTGGTAAGACTTCGGACACAAAAAACTACGAGTTTATTGATATCAAATATTAGGTACAAATTATGATATGTTTGTGACAAAATAATGTTGTAGGGATGCTTCGTTATGAAAAGTCATTTTCGCTTGAAAAAAAAAATTCAAAATCACTGTTAAACTGCTCGACTTGTCCTTTAAGTAGGCCTAGCACAGTTATTGAGTTAACAGCATTAATATGATGTAATGTGTATCTGATATCTTCAATTTACAAATTACGCATTTAAAATTTATACCAACACCGTTATACTGCCACCATCATAGGAACTGATCAAGGGAATATTGTGAATATGCTCCAATTAATTGAGTTTCTGGACGCAACATGTACACTTAATCCCTCAGTATCTTCGTGTGTTTTTTTCTTTCGTAGGAGCCGTGTTATTTTCACGTTATATTTTAATTTTACTGTCCATATTTATGATTTTTATATTTTTAATACGTTCACTGATGTTGAAGTTTATAATCATCTAAACTAACACGTCCGACTCTGTAACTGCGTCTGTGAGCTTCTCAAATACTTAGAATTGTATTAGAACCCATAATTTAGTAATTTGCGAATCATAATTATTACGATTCCTGATTTAGAGAGATGCAGTGGGCGAAAGTACCAGCAGTGAATGTGTTAGCAAATTATATACCTAAATTGTGGAAAACATTAGAGACACAAATATTGATATACATTTTCTACATCCGGTGCGAAGATTTGATTTGAAGTTCAGCGATAAGATAAGGAGTAAACAGAATTCAGCGGCATGCTTATATCAAACGTGCACTTGCGTATATATGTTGTTGGGCGGAACACATATGTACAGGAGTGGATCCGGCTGTAGGTTTTTTTTAAAAAACGGGGAGGGGGCGTTCCTAAAAAGTATCTATACCCATATTATGAGTCTAAGGGGAGGGGGGGCTCCTCAGAAAAAAAAATTAGCTTTTAAGAGTTAATGGACGGTAGCTTTCTCTTTACGTTTGAGGAACAGAAACGGGGAGGACGATAAGTCGAATATAACACGTTCGTCAAACACCTCATCGCCTCTATGCGCGAAGAACTAAACTAGAGTGCAGTGTTTTAGTAGAATGTGTTTTTCAATAGGACTTCAAGCGATGACCCTGTTTTTTTTTTATTATTTGTGGAAAGTTTATGGTAATGTCCAATAAAGGTTCCCGTTGCTTCGTTTTACGTTTACGATCGATATTTTCTCAGCTACAGCAACGTGAAAAAGCAATTTTTAGCACTTTTGAGGAGCTTGGAAATCATGTTTTTAATAAGCGGACGGCATTTTTTAAATCATAGGGACACCGTTTGAAGTTTGTCTTCTTTTCATAGATAAACGCAATTGGAAATATTTTCAATTTTATTGTTAAACAAAAAAATAATAATAATAATTTCCGTACCACGCTTAAGCATGGTCCACGCGTCCGGTACTCTAACTCTTAAGGTGTAAAATAGAGCTGTTATTGGGTATTTCCTAAAGAAAACAATTGTATATAGCACTTCAAAAATGTGTAATATTTTAGAGATGAGCTAGGATATACATAAAAGGTCAAGGGGGGCCGGGCCTGCGTGTGTAGGTTGTTGATGTGACAGGACCCGTGTGTCCAGACTGCTCTTGTCGAGAATGTTGTAACCAGCCAGTACACTTCCTGACCTGTTTGGTCGGTGTACGCCGTCGGCCATGTTTTACTAGGCCTGCCACTCTCCTACCAGACTGTCTCGTTAGCATATCTATGGTACAGTCGCGTACACGAACCAGTGCATAGCGAGAGGTTTTAGTCTGCACTTAAGGCCTTGTTACGGAGTTTTGCAGTGATTTCGAAAATATTTTTTTATTGCTACCTAATACTCATATCAAAATTTCGCTTCACAGGTTTGACACTCATATGTTATAATTTGTAGCTGAATTTTTTTGTAGGATTATACTGAACGGTTTTTTAGATTTCATTACCCAAAGTACCACGTTTTTCGTCGTGAAAATAAGCAAAAATGAAGGAAATTATTATTTTTTTTTTTGCTGGCGAATGGTACACTTAAAAAGAAAACGCGTCCACAGTATTGTGCACCGTGTGATTGCACATTGACTCAATTTTTTCAAAACCTTTGGTTAAAAAATATTTGAGTTATTGGCACCAGTCTGAAAAAAACTCGGGAACAAGCCCTTAAGAGGCTGCGTCACATCTTTAATTAAACATTCTTAGTTTTTGTTTAGTAATTGAAGGATGTTACACATTACCGGTAATTGTTCTTAATAGAAACGTTACATTTTACGATTACGTTCGTATTATTGAACTAAGTTGTTACTAGGAGTTATTTAATATTTATTACACGGTAAGAGATAATTATTATTTTAAATTAGCTTAATTATTCCATAATTATACTTTAATATTTCGAATACAATGTTCATCATGAAAGTTAAAGTAATTAGCTTAGTTCCTGTTGCACGGTTTTCAAATCAAATTTCCTAGTTTTTCAATCGGGAAGAAAATATAAAAAACTAAGTATAGTGACTTGCATTAGCCGCATTACTGGATTATTTTGTTTGTTGCTGTTTTTGTAATTCTGTGACGAATAATGTGTAATGTGCTATTATAGCGTGAATTATATTTACCTTGCGCTACAATAAAAACATCGCAGTTGAAAATTTAACGTACACTTAGGCCGCAAACAGTACAGCAAATTAAGAATATAAAAACAAATGCTGTACTAATTGCGGCCCAAATTTCCGTTAAAAATTCAACTGCGATGCTTGTGCCTGTGGAGCAAGGTAACTATCATTCACGCTATAATAGCACATATCACGCTTTTCTTCTAACAGTTACAAAAAGAGCGGCAGACAGTAGGCTAATACGGTAACGCGACTAATGCCGAGCATCTAGGTCTTTGGGACTGCTGAGAGGTGGCGTGACGTAAGGATGGAGCGGCACCTGAATGAAGGGGTGGGTGAAACGGGAGATCACCGAGAAAACCCGCCGACTAGCGGCGTAGTTCGCTACGAATCTCACATTCGGAAATCCGGGGGCCTGACCCCGCCGGGAATGGAACTCGGGTCACTTTGGTGGGAGGCGAGAGCTCTACCCACTGTGCCAACCTCGGCACATATGAGTGCGTAGTTACTGACATGTTTCTGCTGTGCAACGTCTGTTGGTTTGCCAGCTGCCTTTGGGCTTGTTCCCGAGTTTTTTTCCAGACTGGTGACAATAACTCAAATATTTTTTAACCAGAAGCTCTGAAAACATTGAGTCAATTTTCAGTCACACGATGCACAATACTGTGGATGCGTTTTTAAAAGTAATGTACCATTCGCCAGCAAAAATATATTTTGCTTCATTTTTGCTTATTTTTACGACAAAAAAACGTGGTATTTTGGGTGATAAAATCTAAAAAACCGTTTAGTACATTTGTACAAAGAAAATTCAGCTACAAATTATAACATGTAAGTGTCACAACTGTGGAGCGAAATTTTGATATGAGAATTAGGTAGCAATAAAAATAATATTTTTGAAATCACTGCAGAACTCGGTAACAAGTCCTTAAGTGGACGTGATACATAATTCAATGATAAAAGCATTAATCTGTAACTGTAGGTTTCTTGAAGCCAATTTGGGAAAATTAAACAATAGCAATCCTAGACAATAGTTTAAGCCAACGTTTTAAACAATATTGTTTCCAGTGTTAAGAAGTTCTGAGGCACAATATCTGACACCGGAACCTCGTGCATTTAACTGCGGCGCAAGAGATCACGCGTAAAGAATTAGTAATTCTGGATAAATATTTACTCATGCAGTTGGCAATTACCATTATCTAGGATTGTCATTGAGTATTTTATCCATATTGGCTTCGAAAATAGGGTAGAAATCATTTTACGTTTTCAGCGTTTATTTATCTACCACGCACTCTTATGTACAGTTCATGCTCTCTAGTTTATACTTTGTAGCAATGTTAATATTTTACGCCTAAACGAGAGCAGATATAAAAAAATCTGTGGGGCAGTTTTGTTTTAAATCGTCTTGGTGACGTCACATTTTGTCGAAACTATACATACCTGCTCTCTGTTGGTAATCTAGTGAAATATGTGTAGATACTTCCCAATATTATGAAGCGCGCAACGTGATTTATCACGATATTAAGGCATATCACGATATATGTTCAGTTTATCCTATGCCAGCGACCAAATATGTGCAACATTTTTTTTTATCTTCCGTCAGTTCTCTATAAATACGGGGCCTAAGAAAGTCTGTGACTATGTAATACTGTTTGAAGATGTACAAAAGTATGTGGGATTCGGGATAAAGTGAGCACTCAAGAAAGCCCTGATTAATTTCTATTTTCTGCCAGTTTATATCTTTCCGTCGCATGTAAACATAAACATTACCCAGTGCTTTTATCTACATAGTCTTCTACGATGTTTACATTTACATTATACTGCTCCTATAAATGTTATTAACAATCTACTCATTAAATACACGGGTATTGGATAACATTTATAACCAATAGTAATCTTAGTTATAAATACCTGCGAGTTAACCTCTTTTTAATACTGGTTTCTGTGCATCAACTCTAATTTATACGACCCGCACTGTTGCCGTTACGAATCTCGTAAATATGTACACATTAAAATCGAATTTGTAACTCGAAACCGCCACAATAAAACATGACATAATGACACACGCAATTTAAGAATTCAAATTACGTTTAATTATACTGCCATGAATGACGACGCACTCAACAAAAACAACGTATTTTCTCAGTGTGTGACACAAAAATATAGCTCTTTCTAAATCAAGATACTCATGTGGGCGATCGTAACACATAACAACTTCAGATTACGAATGAGAAAACAGTAATTTCTAATACTTTTGAACGTGTTTTATCAGAAACCCATATTTGTTGTACAACAGACAAACACAACAATGCTTCCAAGCTAAGCGGCGAACACCTTGCCTCCTGTCGGTGGAATTTCGAACTACGTCAGCCGCGTTGAATGACCTGTATGCATCAATTAAGTAACTTTATACAGGCAGTAGGTGTGTCAATAATATCATGAATATATATTTTAAAGTATATTAAATACGGAGAGGTCGAGTCAATTTGATGTTCTTTCAGTAATGTTGTATTTAAATATAAAATACAAGGAACTACATGCGATAATTCGCTGCCAACTATACAAGCAATAATGTAACTGTTCTTAATGTTGACTAATATGCAGTAACGGCTAGTGATTTTTTTTCTAAGGTTAAATCTTTAGTGCTCACTTTATCCCGAATGACCTATGTTGTCTTCGGATTGTCGACCTTGCTTTTCGATAGTAAGTGTGAAAAAAAGTTTTTGATGAAAATAGTGAAAATTCTCTTAAGCACTCGATATCCCTTGAGGGGGTTCCGGTGCGATAACATTTTAATTTCAAATTTTTATGAAATAGTGTTACTTTTGAAGATGATACTTGTGAGTACAGTTTCCTCTTAGGAAACAATTTTTGCTTATATATATATATATATATATATATATATATATATATATATATATATATATATATATTTCTGATTACAGTGCGCCAAAGCCAAAATTTTCATGTTAACGCTGTCGTGCAAAAGTGAAAACCATTTGACTTTCTTAAATGAAATAATTCATGCTTACACATCATATGAGCTACCTAACAAAACGATTACCAACTCAGGATAGTACAGAAAAAAAAGTTGCAAATTCAGCAGTTTTTTCTTTAAATACCAAATTAGTTCTCTTGTACTTTATTTTATGATTAGTAACATAGCCCATGGCATGTTATTTCACTGCGAATTATTTCACTTAAGTAATTCAGTTGGTACTAACTTTTTTCATGGCACGTAACATGCAAATTTTATATTTGACGCACGGTTATGAGAAAACTATGATAGCTAGAAACTGCACTCACAAGTATCGTCTATAAAATTAAGACGCTTTAATGAAAAAGTAACATTTTGACTTTATCGCACTTGAACACCCTGAAGGTAAAAGTTGTGTAAGATGCGCGAGCGTGGCAGCAGTGGGTGACGGCGGCGAGGTAGTTTGCCTTGCGAGTGTTGGCAGCGTTGTTTGTTACCGCTCCAGGCAGCCTGCGGTCGTCTTCCCGCGCCGAGTAATTGACGTGTTTATGGTCCAGATCTACGCAGCGTGCATGACTGTTCCCGCCCATCCTCTCTCCACAGTTCTACTGCAAGTCATTTACTAGCCTTTATTTCCCCCGTCACTCGCGGCCTTCCTAATGAGGCGATGGAAGATCATTCCCCCCTTATACACGACTGTCTGGCGAGTGTAAGACAATTTTATTGCATTTTCAGGTTTGGTTCCGCAACATTTATTATAAGTAATAATGACATATTTCATTAATTTGTCACGCATAATCATTGTATAGGTCGTTCGGAATAAATTGAGCACTAAAGATTTAACCCTTGAAAAAAAATCACCAGCTATTACTGCACATAATTCAGCATCATCAATAGTTTCCTTATAACTTGAATGGTTGGCAGCAACTTGCTGAATGTAGTACCGTGTATTTTCCTATTTAAATGAAACCATACAGAAATAAAATCAACTGAAATCGACGTATTTGTATTTTATATCATTAATAAAGTTTTTTCGATCAAATTATATAGAGCTCTACCGACTGCACAATTTATCTCACACGTGCAAGCATAAAGTGACGCGCCCATAGAGGTTAGACAGTCCCCGTCGTTAGCCGTTACACGCGGAAATATACGAATTGGCTGAAAATAGAACTTTAGCACGGCTTTTATGAGTGCTCACTTTATCCCGAACAGCCTATAACAGTATTTTTTTTTAAATTAACGTATAATTCGCTTGCATTGATTCTGCATGACAAATGAATGAAAGATCCCATTATTATTTATGTCAAACAGTTTACCAAGAATATATCCTATGCTTTGTCAAAGATAAAATTTTGATAATACAATCTTAATAAATGTTATGGCTCAAAAAACTTAAAATACAATAAAATTGTGTAACACTCGCTCTTAAGGGCGCGGTATACCACAATTTTCATAACCATTTTAAAAATTTTTTTATTTGTGCCAGATATTTTTTTTCTTATTTTAGAGACAAAATGTGACAAAATTTGGCTCTAACGAAATATTTTATCTTTCATAATTTTCGCGTAATGGCTTGTTAAAGTCATATTTTGCATGCTTCCGTTTTAAGGACTACGCTTAAACCAACTGATATACCAAACTCGAAAAATTCACAGTGGATAAAGACATTGCAGGCAACAATGTCATGTTCATAAAAATAAAGAATAAAAATTAATTTTATTTAAAAAAAATGTTGAATTTTGAAATTCTTTATTTACAGTTTCAGATTTTTTTTAAAATACAAATACTTTTTATTTTTTATTTGTAGCATGCAATGTTTTTATCCACTGTGATTTTTTGACTTTGGTAAATCAGTCGGTTTTAGTGTAGTCCTTAAAATGGAAACGTGGAAAATATGACTTTAACAAGCCATTACGCGAAAACTATGAGAGATAAAAAATTTCATAAGAGCCAAAGTTAGTCACATTTTGTGTCTAAAATAAGAGAAAAAAATATACCTGGTACAAATAAAAAATTTAAAAAATGGCAATGAAAATTGTGGTAGCCGCGCCCTTAAGTTGCTCGCCCGCAGGAACTTACTTTGCGCGTTCAAGGCCCAGAAGTGCGGAAGCAATAAGGACGTGTCAGCACACGCATCACTCCTCACCTTAGCCTCTAGGCGCATGTCACAGAACTAAACAGTCTTCTAGCCGACAGACGTGGTGATACTGTTATTTTATGAGGTGTTATTAGCGATAAAGGCGTATTTTACCCGCCGAAGCAATTTAAAAAGATTCTGCGTCGGAGATTCACGGAAGCAAAATTAACCGCGAACACGTTTAGCCGCTATAAAATATACCTTAATGATTAATTGTGAACTTGAAATGATTATATACCCATATATATTCTTGGTTCACATACTGTATGTAACTTGTTTGTTGATTGCGTTATTCAGAACGGTAGTAATTTTTTATATACATAACTTAGAAAATGTTTTTTTATTAGACCCTCACATATGTACAGTACTTAGCATACTGACTTGACATTCCGTTAATCTTGTGTTCACATTTTTACAACGGTCGCCATTTTCATATTTTAGCATAACATGGCATATTTGGGTAAACATTTTCCCGTAGGCTAGACTGGACTTTTGCGTATTTCGTTCATCTTTTGGTAATATTTTGAAAACTGCGGCCATTTTTATCTTTTTTTATAGAAATCTCAGAAATTTTTTCTCTCAATTTTGTCAAACTGGGTAAGTGTATATTACTTAGTAAGCGGGCTTATATTTTTTATATTTCGTTTATTATATATAGATTAATGTTATTATTTTATATTCCTTGATGTACGTAAACGACTTTAACTTTTATTAGCACCCACTTTGAGGAAAGTAGTCTTATTAGTTATGATGGTAACTTCTTGTTTTAATTATTTGAAATTACTTTATTTATGGCCTCCAAATTTACAGAAATTATATAATATAAAAATTTTAAAATATATATTTTGCACAAATTGTAAAAAATAACTAAACAGGGAAAGGGTTATGGCTGTGAGATAAATAGAATCGATCTTGCGTCTGTTTTCAGTGGCCGGTATGTCTTATTATATTTATCACATTCGCACTAGCTTCTATACCTCGTTGGCCTGACCAACATAAAGAAGACGTTTAATTTTTATTCGTAGCTAATTCATGCTTGGATTAATTTTTTTTCGGCGTAGTATACATAATGTTTTGAGAAAATATGCCATGTATTTTGTATTGATGTACCGAGGAATCTTTAAAAATACTTTTTGTATCTGTTTCCTGCTCTCTTTAAAGTTTGAAATTACAGTTTTTATTTATTTACTATTTTTTAATTTTATGTAATCTTGTAAATTTATAATTTACAAATTAAAACCTACATCACGCTTTCATTGTTACGAATAAATATCGAGGATTACATGAAAACACATTTGACCGGTTTTGCCCACTTGAATTATCGAAATTATAAAACATTTCTCTCATAGTTGGCTTCTACAGCCTTAGAAGCTATTCTGAATGTTTGGAATATCTAGTTCAAGAACATTGAATTGCGCTGTGACATGAGGGAACGAATGTATTATATAGGCATATGTTAGGCATGGTGCTTATTATTAGCTGTTAATCTTGCCTAAGCGTACGTATTTGCATCATTTACGTACCAAACAACTTTGTTTTCGGTTGTATATATTTGCGTCTCCTTTACCCCGCCTCTTATCGTCTTTCTCTAGCCCTTAAATCTTCCACGGTAAATTAGCTTCTATTTGGATACAGGATACAAGGGTTTTAACGAACCACATCTCTTGGAGAGATCTGCCTGCCGGCTTTTAATGACGGTGTCTGGAGTACTTAAGTTTTATGACGTCCGGTAATTATTTGCTCTTGAATGTCTTTAGAACTTAATCATGATAACGCAAGAAAAAAAATAAAGGAGAAAAAAAAACGTGTTTTCTATCTAAACGTGCAGCAAAACAAGACTGTTTAATAACAGCTTGCCGTAAGTGATGGTCTTGATAGCTTAATTTTGTTGATGTTACAGAAAGGTAAATAAATGTTACTGACCTTCAGAGCTAACTCCATACGATGGAGCTATTTTCCTTGCACTGAACTAAGCGCAATAGTTATAAACAAAACTGGAGTTGAGACTAAAACTGCAGGATTGTAGTACTTCCATTCAATTAACAATTCAGTAAGCATAAACCAAGAGCAGAGTAGAATCACAAGGTAGCTTGTTCTAAATGTCCCGTAACATACTTCAAATGAAAAGATTG
>PNEQ01042911.1:20679-32823 GCA_003012365.1 Medauroidea extradentata | reverse complement strand
GGCTATGCGAGTAACTGTACATAGTATAAGATCACGAAAAAAGCAACTATATTCCGAGTGTAGCAACAAACTGGCGCTTATTTGGCTAGACGACAAGCGATGTGTTTGCGAAGATGGAGTAAACACTCTACCACATGGATACTCTAACTGAAGGTAAGTCATGTTCATTATACTATTTATATTATATTTGTCACTGTATAATACTATCTCCCTAACAAATGTACTGAACGTTATTAATGTGATGAAACTTTTTCTCTCCCGACAGTCTCCTGCATCCTGGCTACGGCAAAAAAGGGAGTACAAAAAGCTGAAACCTAACACTCATACTGCCGGAGGACTGCAATGAAGAGAGGTGTGGTAGACTACTAGCAGCTACTAGAAGACTACTGCAGAAATTACGAGACTCTCCGTGACTACACTGCGAAACAAGGACACCACCGCATTGCTGAGTACAGTTATCAGATAGACATGATGTCTCACAACAGCTCGAGAATGATATTGAATAGAAATATTAACAAAATAATAAATTATCTCAATAAAATTCTTAAATATATTATGTTGTATTTTTATTGCAAAAACGTGTTTCCCAAAAGCAAAATTAATGAGTTCATTACTGTGTCAGGAAAAGGTACAGTTAGTGCACGGTTAGATGACAAAATGCTATGTTAATATATGTTGACTGGTATAATGATATTTGCCAGATCTAATATAAGGTCGGTGTGTAGTAGTATAAAAAACGTATAACTGAAGAACCATAGGCCAAACACAACTAATCGCGTTTTATTTAATTAAAATTTTTCGTCTCATAACATAGAGTAAAATATTGGATGGTCTAAATTTTACAATGGAAAATGTTACAATGGAAGTTTAACATAAACAGTATTTCCAAGATCTAGATACAAACAAAACATTAAATAAAAAAACATATGCAATTACCTACAGACAAGAAAATACTTAAACCAAAGTACGCAAAGTTTCTGTGCGATACTAGAAATCGTATACCAAAGTTCAACACAGAAGAAAATCACTCAAACCAAATTTGTAAAACGAAAAACAGTCTTTAAAGGTCTAACACATAAAAACCAACATGCAATATCCTAGAGGGAAGGTAAGAGAGAGAGAGGGAGAGAACACGAGAGAATAAGAGATCACGAGAGAGAGGGAGAGAGAGATAATAAGAGAGAGAGGGAGAGAGTAAGAGAGAGGGATGGAGAGAGGGTGGGATGGAGAGAAAAAGGATAACATACGTAAAACACTTATACGAAAGGGAAAATATTTAAAGAACAGAAATATAACGTATAAAAAGTTGAGCACAAAACAAATTGACCATTCCTTCTACGCGTAAGCAATAAAAAAAATATTATCTTGCATTTCAAGGTGAAACTTACATATACGAAAGTAACACCATAAATGTTAATAAATTAAACAAAAAAAAATGAGAAAAAAAAAAGAAACTAACTCGCAGTCGAGCATGTGTAAAAGCTACAACATTATAAAAAAAACTTAAAATTTATAAAACTGGTTAAAAAAATACTATTGGTCATACAAACAAAGGAAAATGTATTAGGTTAAAGAAATAGAGGGAGACAAGGTTAGATATATAACATGGTAGGGGGTCAGGTTAGGTCAGGTTAAGTTATGATTTCAGCTTTAAAAACATATTAAATAAATGTCCTAACCGTAACATAAATTCTACCAAGCCCTAACAAATCATAGCAAGAATAACGTATTACAAGAATTAGAAGAAGACATGTATTACTAGAGGTAAAATAATACTACCCTACACTACTTATAAACACCTTACAGAAAAAAAATACTCTAAGACCTACACGAGTGGAACATATTCAATGCCTTACGAGAATGCAACATACTAGAAGAATTCCTAGCAGTGTACTATGATACAAGACAGACATACATGGGAAAATAAGTGTTAGGTTAAAGGAAGAACAGAAACAAGGCTAGAAATGTAACTTGTTAGAAAGACAGGTCATGTTAAGTTAAGTTAGGTGCGGTAGCGCTCTTAATATTGATACTTGGAAATGGAGACGGACTAAACCAGTAGTACAAACAATACTAATGCTATCTAGCAGACGACATTGGAACCAAGACGATTGGTATAGCTACTAGCTCTCCTGGTGGAAAGACTCAGCACCGAAGTCTTAGTAATCAACGCCATCTAGAAGACGATCAGTAACTACTGGCAGCCCTAACTAGAGGGCAACTATATAAGTAATTAAAAAAGAAAACAAGATGGATGGTGGAGCCAATGAGGGTAATAGGTATCAAGACAACAGACATTAACCAAGATGGTGGGAAGTTCACACACAAATAATTACGAGACAAATACTGAAAAGATCCCGGATCCCGCTCCTAGGCTCCTGCAATAGAACCGCCATTACTACACTACTGTCATTGCTATATAAAACCGTGGTATCATCCTAAGCAGCACTCAAGACCTCACTGCCTTATATCCACTCTACTCCGCTCCACCACGCTAGGATTTGGACCCGGTGCGCTCCGAGGCGCGGACCACGTTCGTCGACGTATCTCCTGGTTATAATAGTTTTACGATTATCATTTTTCAAGCTTTAACGATGGCGCATATAACAGATATGTTTGGTCGTTTTGTTTAGAATTTTACTGCCGAGATACATTTTTTTTTTTTTGCGTGACCAGGCACTGTATGGATTTTACTAATAAATCAATTGACAGACTTTTCGTTAGTTACATAATTAGATAAAACCAGTATATTTCCTGTCTTGAAAAAAAAGTAGTCAATATGCTGAAAATCATTTTAAACAAAACTGCCAAACATGTTTTTGATGTGTACTCTTATTTAGACTTAAAATATTACTATTGAGAAATCAGTAGAAACAGGTCTCTTAGAAGCAGCTCAAGTAATAGACTATACAAACAACAACATATTTTAAATTCCTCTGATACTATAACATTTAGTTGCAAGTAAGTAACTACAACTTAAATCGACATTAAAACTGCACTATTAAATCGAAATTAAAACTACACAATAATAATGTATACTTCGTACACCCTTCGTACATCGCGTTTATACCCTCTTATCCAGAGAAGCTAATTAATAGGCATTAGTAGTAAATACGCAAGTTTACAGCATGTTGGAATCGTACCGGACGATGGCGTTTTCTCGGGGATCTCCCGTTTCCCCGCCCCATCATTCCAGCGCCGCTCCATACTCACCTCATGTCACCTCTCACCAGCGCTGAAGACCTTGATGTTAAGCGCTGGCCAAAAATCTCTCTCGGACTTAACATCGTGTTTTATTTATATGCCATTTTCTTTACGAATTTATCTTTCAAACGAAGCCTTAGAACAATGTTTTCTTTTGGTAGATAATAAATTTTATTCTAAATTTCATTTTTGTTTCCTGGTAAATAGGCTACCTATGCGAACTTCACCGCTTATATACTGTAATTAATTGAAAAATGTCTGCCATATATGCATGGCTAGTCTATAATAGTACCAATAGTAATAATAGTTATTATGTTATTTTATTATTATTATTATTTCTGACTTTTTAAATCAGAAACCCTTTGGTTCGTCGTCCTTGGCGTTTCTATGCTCAATACAATGCGAGTTGATATTACTAACCCAATACAGCTTTGCTATTTTTTTCGATATTCCATACAATTTTCTCGAGGATGGTTAAGTTTCCATGGTAAAGTACATAGCTAAGAAGTGGCGGTATAAAATTAAATACTACATTTTTTAATTTATAATTACTGCATAAGTTTTCGTTAGTCACGTAATCAAGCTCTTCTTCGTTCGTTTAGTTAATATTTAGCTTTAATGTTTTTTATATGCGTTAAGCTTTCGAATATAATTTTGTGACGAATTTCGTCATACTAGTACAAATGTCGAATAGTAACAGTTTTTAAATATTAATTATGACTCTGTTATCCTTAATTTTACACCAGTATTTGTGCAGCAAAATCCCAAAAAAGCTCTGTGTACACGGAAGAAGATTTAATTAAAAATAGCAGCTACGTTTGTATGTGTAAAAATTCATCTACAAAAAATAAGCATTCAAATTAAACGAAATTAGCGGAAATGGACCGCAGTTACTGTATAAGTATATAAATGTTTATAATTCGAGAGTAATTATAAGTGCTTATACACACCAGCGTCCTCTGCTCTAACGAGTAAAAGCGTACCAGAATAAGAATATAACTGTAGAGGACTCAGACAAAAATATTTGCCACTGTGGGAGGCAGTATATAGTTCGTACAGACGAAAGGGCACATTTTAAGCACATCTGGTATTTTGAACGTGGACGAATAATTGGCTTACGCGAAGAACGAATTTCAATAAAGTGATGCGACTGTGGAAAAATAGAACTGGCAAAAAACGAAACTAGTAAAAATCTGTAAATAAACCACGAGAGGGGACGATGACAGACACTTCGTCAGAATGGTAATGACCAAGAGATCAACTTCGCCTCACGCGTTGGCAAAACTCTGTAACACTGCAGCATGTTTGAAACTGTCTGTTCAAAATTAAACGTGTTTAACACTGTGTCTGCTTTGCATTTAACTGTATGCATGCCTTTGATCCTGCACGATTCTCAAGGTTCCAAGCAGTTGACGCCTCATAACTATCACGGGCTCACGACACACCAAGGAGTGCACGAGTGCATATTTTGGAATTGCTAGTTTACTGCATTGATAGGATAATTAGATACTCACATTCAAATGTATCATTATCATGCTCTAGTAAAATACTTTACCCTGTTACAAAATCAAAAATCGATAACATCTGAAAAATATTAATGACCCAATTAGTATTATTTAAAATTATGAGTACATTCCCGCCTTATAAAAGTTGTCAGGTAATGCGTATGTAGAGATTGGTGAAATACATCGAAGCCATTTGTATAATGTTAAACCGCAATAATAATAGTAATAATAATATTTTTTAGATATCTAACTAAAAATGTACTATTATTCACAAGTGGAAAATTCAACACGTTTAACGATACCCACCCCTACAGCAACGATTTCAGCGCTGGTTATATAGAAAATGAAGTGAACATGTGGAAACCGGAATGAAGGAGCGGGGAAAACGGGAGATCCCAGAGTAAACCGGCGGATCAACGTCGTCGTTCGTCAAGATTCTCAGCGGTAATCGGACCCAGATCACATTGATGGGATGAATAGCCCTTGCTGCTGCGTCAACGCACCATGGAGCGAGAACACGTGTTTCCGAACGAGTTCCTTTTCTAATTGTATTAAAGTGGTCCGGTCACATATATACAGTACATATTCGACAATTTCAAGGTGCCGTCTTCTAGACGATTCGTTGTGACACGATTCTCTTTTGTTTTAATGCGTTATCGTGAGTTTATCCTAGGTAGAATCGTTCATTGCGAATACAGAATTTTGAAATTTATTGAGAGGAATAAGGAATTGGTACCCAGAAGAACGAAGTCTAACAGAAGGTAACCAACGCACTGCTCACTGGAAATAATATCCAAGGTCGAAGTTTACCATGTATATCGCCGTATGTATTTGCTATTCACGCTTAAGTAAACACATCACAAGGTCTTGTGAACACAAAAGGCAACCAATTCATATAGTTTGCTCTGAACTACGGTATAAGTATCTGAAACCGATAAAATATGCTAATTTCGTTAATTAGTCTCACTATAATGTTTTCACTGGTAAGTGTCAGAAAAAAAAAGTTAGACTGGCGCTTAAAATATGCTCACTTTGCAGTAGGCAGCAGCCTGTATCGTATTTATAGTACGTAAAAAAAATATTGCGTTAGATTCGTAAATGTTCTAATAAAGTTAGATTTATAGTTATTTTACAACCTATTTCTGATGCACTACAAATCTTACACTATCTTTTAGGGAAAAATATGGGTGAAATGGGATTTTTTATCGATATTCCTTTTTATTCTTTTGCATTATTTGATCCTGTTTGGTATAAAATAATAAATATAGTGTTTCCAATAATTTTAGAAAACAACATTTTAACAAAAAATATTCAAATTAAAAACTGAAAAAGATAACTAATTTAACACCAAGGATTCTCACCCCGTCGCGTGGAAATAATAATTGAATTATTAAGTGTTAAATCCGATCTAATGTTACAATATGTTAGGTTCCGAAAAATGTTGTGTAAAAGCTAAGTATTCATCGCAAAGGCACAGTGTGTCATGATTTCATGTGCACATTATGGCAAGTTTCATCTGCACTGCATGGCAATACAAGTTCGAGGGGAAAGCCAGTGTAGCTTGAAGATGTCGGAGGTAGGTCCCGGATCTGCGTGCCTCGTCTGTCGCGACGTCACGTCGCGTCGCGCGCGTGTGTGTATGTGTGCACAGGTATGATAATAACCGCGGCGATCACGTGGGCGGGAAGGCAGCCTCTCCCCGCAAGACGTCCTCCATTCTTTCTTGTGTCTCCACGCCATGTCATCTCAAACAGGCGCGACGATGATGCTGTATCTTAAAGGGGTTTATACAATTAAAAACTTAAAAACCTTAGACCTTAGAATATTTTCCATCACAATGGTTTAGGCCAAAGTAGAAACATTTGAACTCTTACTGGTTACTTCTTAAGGCGGCCGCCTGGCTGGCACTCAAACTGCGTACAGCATGTTTGTTAGGAGTTACATGTTTTTTCTCAGAGACAAGTACACGTGCGTATACAATGATTATCTACGAAAAGAAAACACACTTCACATTACTTACGAATGTGACTTTCTAGACACCACGCACATTTGAAGTATTATTTTAAAGCACTCCAACTTGGCTAAATTCAGCTTTTTCGGGCGGTTGTTTCTCAAGATATATGTAACGGATTTGTTCTAAATTGAGATCTACAAGTACATAGGACTTTGCTACAGTGACGTGTTCAATAAAGTGATAGGGTCACCGCTTCAAGTCCCACAGTAAAAACGTTACGGCGGGAACACCGCGCGCGTTTACGACTTTGGCCGTAGAGGCGATATCACAAGACATGTGCCGACCGACGTCGCTCGTAGCGCCTCATATATTTTCGCTTCACACACAAGCATACCCTTCACCAGGCGGCAGCCTTAAGAGTGCGTGGTAGATAAATAAACGCTGAAATCATCAATTGATTTCTGCGCTTTTTTTGAAGTCAGTATGAGTAAAATACTCAATGACAATCCTAGATAATGGTATTTGCTAACTTTGTGAGTAAATATTTATCCATAATTACTAATGCGTTACGCGTGATTTCTTGCGCCGTAGTTAAATGCACGAGATTCCGGCGTCAGAGATTGTGCCCCAGAAGTTCGTAATACTGGAAACAATTTCGTTTATAACGTTGGCTAAAACTATTGTCTAGGATTGCTTTTGTTTAACGTTCGCAACTTGGCTTTAAGAAACCTACAGTTATAGAGTAATGCTTTTAACATTGAATTATGCACCACACCCTCTTAAGGGCGCCGCCTACCTGCGTGTTAGAGGCTCAGAAACGACGGAGACATAATGGCTACCTTGAAGAGCGCATCAAATGCCGCGTCGCCTCAACGACACAAGAGCTGAACTAGCGTGCAAGTTTCCTGCCGAATCGTTTTTTGCTACGGGACACTAAGCGGTGACCATATAATTTTATTAGATGATAGTCAGTAACTAAGTTCAGTGTAGGTCAGAATTTGAGTTTCACATACATCCGGTTAGCAGGTACATTTTGATGTACGGCAGTCTGAAAAGGCCGTTTTTAGCTATGCTGGAAAGCCCTGAGAAAATGTTTTTCATTAGCATGGTGTCTTAACATTTCGACCTTGTCTGAAGTTTTTCTTTTCATACGATGGCATAATGGGCACACGTGGAATATTTTCGTTGAAAGTGCCTGTTTAGTACATGCTGTATGTTTAACCAATCACAATAATGCCTTTCGTACCTCACCTTTGAACGCTTTTTTTTATTTAACCTACATAATCACACACAAGATGGAAAAATTTAAATAAAAAAATTTAGTTAGTTATACAGTTCAAGCATTTAATTGAAAATACTACATAGTTTACATGTCTCGCAATAGTTATTTCCTCATTGTTCCGCTAAAATATTTTTAATCATTACCTTCGGTATAATCAATACAGCCAAAAATACAATATTCGCTTTCTGATCCTATATTAGTAGAAACTTAGGCAGTAGCCTCGCTGTTGTGTACGCCCAGTTTTTTAGACCAGCTTAATGACTACCTTTAATTAACTAAGCTACGGGTTCCAGTCACAATAAGCCAGTGAGTGTGACCGCAGTGCTTATGTCACACAAGCTTGCAAAGCCCTCGTGGATGTCCCAAATTATGTATAATTTCGTGAAACGTAGAAGGATTGGGAAATTGGTTCTATGAAAGCGTTCCTAAAACAGTAATTTTTTAAAACAGTTGATATTTTGTTACATGATACATTTTCGTTGATTTACTCAAACCAGCATATGCAACTGCCAGCAACGTTTGCTGAAGAAACGTTTCCGCAGCTTATTAAATTCGATTTTAACGTTGCAGCTTAAGTCTAATCAAATTTCGTGGTTTCACTTTACTACTGTGCAGGTTATTTTTCTACGTTGTTATCACGTTAATTGATTTTAAGAACAAAGGTAACTTTTTCTGCTACATTTAATTATTACAAACAGCTAGGAAAAAAGCTTATCCCTAAATGTACTTGTAATATATCTATTAACGAAAAGATAATGTACATAACAATTAATCTCTATATATAAAAATGAACACTGCCTGACTGACTGACTGACATATCAAACTGCTGCCCAAACCACTGAACCTATAGAATCATGAAATATGCTGTGTGTGTTCCACTTAGGTCGTAGGCGAGCACTAAGAAGGTTTTTATTTATTTATTTATTTTTTCAAAATTCGACCTCTAAGGTGGTGAAAAGGGGTGAAATGTATTTCCAAAGGAACGTTGACAGAGCTCGAACCCGACGGCATATCATCGTGGTTTTAACTTTAATAGAACAAACATAAAAATGTATATTAGCCAATTAAAGTATTTTTCGAAATTCAACATTTAAGAGAGTGAAAAGACCTAAAATGTGTTTCCGATTAACTACCGATATCTATCGAATCCTTCGGGATAAAGAGTTGGTATTCACTTCAAAATTTTTCTTAATACCCAAAAAACAGTTTTAGAATTTTTTGGAATTCGACCCCTAAACAGTAAAAAGGGGCCAAATGTGTTTTTTTAATGAATTGTCTATATATTTGAAACACAATCGGCCATCGTCGTGATTTTTACTTTAATTTGATACGTATATAAATGTCTCTGACAGGACTACAAGACGTTTCGAAATTCTTTAATTAGGTGGTTAAAATAGCCTACATGAAATGTGTTTTCGATTATTCCTCCACATCTATCGAACCAATCGAGATATAAAAGTGCTCTTTGCTTTAGATTAATGCTTTTGTAAATATCCCAAATACCATTACAATATTTTTTCCGAATTCGGCCCCGAAGAGGTTATTAAAAAGGGTAAAATGTGTCTTCGATTCACAATATATATATATCCTATTGGTTTTTATATAGCAACGTGATTTAGGTTTAAGATTGATGCTTATTTAAATACCTGAAAAGTGATATAATGAATTTTTGAAATTCGCGACTTAAGGGGTTAAAAGTGGTGAAAAGTGTTTTCAATTAATCGTCGATATATCTTGAGCTCTGCGGGTTATTGTGTTTTTCACGGCCAGGAGACACCAACAAAGTATTCTAAAACGTAATGAAAGAGTTTTTCGAAATTCACCCTCTTAGGAGGTGGAAATACCTGTAATGTGTTTCAGATGAATCCTCGATATCTATCTAATCCGTCGAGATATACAGTAAATTTTTGCCTCAGGATGATGATTACAAAAATGATCGCAAAACTATTCTTTAAGATTTTCGAAATTCTAAATCTCAGAACTATGCAGGGGTCATAATGTGTTATTTAATGAATGATCGATTTTGATTCGACTGAACGGGTTAAAGTCGTGATTTGCACTTCAGTTGGATACTCATACAAATGTATAGGATGTTAATTTAAAATGTTTCGAAATTCGACACCCAAAAGTGTGAAACAGTACAAAATTTGTTTTCCATCAACCCACGATATCTATCTAACCAGTAGAGATATTGAGGCATTGTTCACGTCAGAATGATTCTTACGTAAGTATTTAAAACATTACATGTAAAAATTTTTACATTATAAGATAACTTGATTATTAAGAATAAAACTATGTTTGTAAACTTTCAAGGCACACGATCCGAAAAGCAAGTACGACTAGCGAGAAATAAATTATACAGGAGTTTTACTCCCCAGTAACCTATCGAGACGTGGTGCTGAACAACCTCTATGTGCCCAGAACTGGAAAATTTTATATTTTAGATTGAATTTGTTTTCATGAATTATTTCGACGTTACATGATGCAGTTGTTTGTAACTCAAGTCTACATTCCGGCAGGTTCTGGGCTCGAATTTCGTTAAAAGCTGCGTGCGTGTGACACACAAAAACTGCAAGGCAGATCGAATTAGTGCAATTTGCATGTAATCGTTTAAAAGGGGCAAAATGGATAATGTTGTTCACTTTCCATTTTGGTACCTCGATAACATCAGCTCAAATGCATCACCTCACTAATTTCAAGATTGGGGTACCAAATACGTTTTCGCGAAACCTTTTCCCACAACAATTATATAGTTGAGGGTACTGTCACCAACGGTTGTGCACAGGGTAAATCAGACGTTTTCTATTCGGTTAACCTCTTACATTTGAAAGTCTATACCTACCCCACAACGTCAACTTTGCAGTGCTGTAAATAAGGCCCAGATGAAATCGCTGTTATTGGCAGGAACATACTTAAGACTGCTTTTCGCGTGGACAGCTATAGTTACTTATCCTGCAGCAGAGTTAACTCAACTAGCAGCTTTATCATTCTAACACTTGATGACTGAAGTGCCAACCTGGTGCACAATGCGTTTTTTTCATTTAAAGTAAATATTATCAGTTATGAATACTACTCGCGAGCAAAGTCGCGGGGGACTGCTAGTTAAGCAATAATAATTTTCGAATTATTCTGCTAGTTTTTTAAAACAAAACTCATCCAAATACTTACAAAATTTGCTTACAAATGTAGTCTAATGCTAAAAAAAATTATTTCAAACAGTAAAACATGCAAGAAGTGAAAGTTTAATTTAAAACCGTGTATTAACAGTAAAATAGCCAGAAAATATAAAAATCTAAATATTTGTTATGTTTTTGTCAAAGTTATATTTCTATTACTTATCACTTTCTTATTTGTTTAGAATATACATAGATAGAAATACTTTAAAAAAATTATTTTTTTTTGCAATTTTCGTAGAAATTATTGAACTTTTCACAGATATTGTTTTAGAATTACTCGATCGTTGTAGCAGGATTAATTGGGTAAATGATTTCCTTTTGTTAGGGACACGAAGCCAGAATAACCTTAATGACATAACGCTGTGTTATGTAAAACCATTGTTCACAGAACTTTTTCAAGGGTCCATTAAGAACGCATTTCAAAATGCGAGTTACATCCTTCCCACACCGAAGTGCATTCCCACGACTGTGGTAACAATGCTGGCAACACACAGTTACAAAATCGCGCGAGAAGTTATGTGCAGAACTCTGATAACTGAAAAAAAAAAAAACTCGGCACTGAAACGGGCCATTTAATAGCGGAGAGAGTCAAATCCTTGCGTGTGAATTTCATTCCTTGGACACAATGGCTTATGTAACTGCACTCTTCCGCTTTCGGAACTGAAATTTCTCTCTCATACACTCATTTCGCAAATACTGTCTCCGTACTGGCGTTCTTCATGTCTCCCATTTTCAGGGAGCGTGCAATATTTGAATGTTCATTTGTCAAACTCCCACTCCCACTCAACACGCTTTAATATATTTAATTCAGTTTGCCGTTTAGTTAAACGCAGGGATATTGGCCGTAAAATTTCTAAATAGCTTTATTTTTTAAGTCATTAAGACAATCTATTTCTCTCTACTATTATTGTGCCGCGTGGCAAACAATCTAGAGTGTGTGCCTATATATATATATATATATATATATATATATATATATATATATATATATCGGATATGTGTGCGTGCATACGTTAGTGCGGT
>PNEQ01042911.1:0-20579 GCA_003012365.1 Medauroidea extradentata | reverse complement strand
TTTTTCATTACCCGTATATGTCATTCTCTTTATATAGTGCATGCATTCAGGCAACCGTCGTGTCACCAGTCTTCGCAAGTTACAATTAAAATAAAGTAGTACCACCATGTCACGAACGGAACAGAAAACGTCATAATGTACTTCCTGTGCACTTGTCACTTGCAGCAGAAATAGCGTCGAGGCGCGCTTTCTCCGACTTCAGGTCACTAGAAAGGGTCATAAAATCGTACTGTGACAAACACTCGGCATTACAGCGTTCTGTAAATTAAATTTCCCCTCCTCGTCCTCTATCTGTAACTTGCTACCTCTTTCCTCTTTTTAGTTTCAAATGCTGCTTTATTATTATTTTTACTTAGTTAAGTTCAGTTACTTACACTCTCAATTTTGTATGTCGGTGGAAAAACGACACAGCTAAAGAGGCACTTAAACGAATAAACAATGAAAGTCAAAGTTATTTACTTATTGTTTTATGTGTGGAAGTTATGGTTAGTTGAATTCAAAATAAGTGGTGAACTACTCAAACCATTGCCTTTGTTTTGGGAGTATTACTGAAATTTTACTTTGCTACTTACCGCGAACTATTTTTGTGTTTCATACACGTTACAAATGATTGTTAAAATTAAACGAAATCTGTCGGTTTCAGGGGACTATTTCGTTCCATGTTTCTTATGTTTAAAGCTGTCATACAGTGCACAGTTAATTTACTAACATGTTGTAAGTTGTATAATGTACAATAATTTGTTTGAATTTTTGTTTTCTATAATTTATTTTTGACGGCAACTACAGAAAGATTAGTATTCAACATGTCGTTCATATGGAAGCACGAGATATTAGTAATGTCATGTGGTGCAATAAATATGTCTTAAATTAGTTTCCTACGTAGACTGTAAAATAAGTATAAATTCATTTTGCGACAAAAAAAGTTTATTTACAAACTATATTTATTTATTTATTTTACACTGTGCAAATACTGATAGGTAAAATTAGTAATATAAGTAACTTAAGTCATTAAACAAAACAATTTTATTCCATCCTCCATTGATTATAATGTGACATTAAACATGTGTTTTGTAGCAGGCGGACTGAAAGAGTGCGTGTACTTCCAAAATTTCCGCAAATGTCTCGTCAATTCAGTTACAGTTACCAATTTTGCAGCGGACATTCTCAAAGGCACATTGTGTAGTTTCAACACTTTTTATGTTTTCCATTTCCTCTTGTAAATCTACGCATAGAGAAGAATTATTTGTTGTAAAATAATTAATAAACTGTATGTGTCTTCATGGTGTCTTTTATAAACATCTAGCTGGCCGGCTGCGGCGTTGCCCGCGTGAAATTATGTAATGTAAACAGTATGGATAAAATATGTGATGAAGGCATTTAACAGCTAGTGTACTCAATAACAGTGAACTATAATTAACTGTCTTAGCTCAATGCTAAGAGCGCGCGTAATATACTCGTATGAAGTAATAGTAATTCCCATCGTAAAGTCTCGCACGGGATACGAACCCGTTACCCCACCTCTTCCACACCACAAACTTTATACAATACCTGAGTGAATGTTGAAGGAATACCGTGATAATTCTTTCGTATGTACAGGTTACAGTCCGAAAAGGTTTTATTTATGAGTAGGTTGGCAAAAGAAACGACTGTTGAATTATTTCTCTGTGATTATTCTCTTTTTTCGGGAGACTGTAACATTTCACTGATGTTCACCTACGTACTGTAATTTTCGAATTTCATAAAAACCTTAATCTGATTTGTAGACATTTACATAAACTTCATTCTTATCAAAAAATCATCTCGATATCTCAACGGGTATAAGTGGTACAGATGATTATTTTAAATCACATTTTATTTTTTTTAACAGCATTCAAGGACGAATTTCGAAAAATCCTGAAATTATTTTTTTATATTTACGTAAGATTTATTTTAAAGCAAAAACCATTTAAATATTTCCACTGGTTTAGGAGATAAGTAAGATAAATTAAATAACACGTTATATTTTTTTAAGAGCTTTATAGAACGAATTTCGAAAAATTTTAAAAATTATTTTTAGATATTTACTTAAGCATCATTTTAATCTGAAATGGTTTAGGAGGAATCACGGATTAATGAAAAACATATTTTACGGCTTTTCACCCCCTTAATTTTCGAATTTCGCAAAATCGAACAATTTGCGAATATGCATTTCTTTGGGCAATATTATGAAGTTAAAAAATTTGATTGCATTCCCGGTTAACGAGCTATCAAGGATTCTTTTAAAACACATTTCACCCCTTTTCACCCTCTTAATTATCGATTTTCGATAAATCCTTTCTTAGTGGGTGCCTACGGGGCAAGTGGAAGATTCCCTCAAAATTTCATGATTCTAAGTCCAGAGGTTTGGGCTGTCCGTTGATGAGTGAGTGAGTGAGTGTTGTCAGGACACTTCATTTTATATATTAAGATTCATAAGAGGTCCGCTTTCCTGTGTATTGAATATTGTTGTAATGGATGAGAAATACGCATTATCAATTTCCGCCTCAATTTTATTATTTCCCGAATGCACTTGTTTAAGAAAATAATAAAACATTTGCAGCACGATGAGGGTTGTCAATTCATTAAAAACCATTACGCATGTTAAAAGTCACCGTTTCAGTGTCCTCCATCACAGCAGAAAAAAAATATTTGGATTAATTCTTGCACAGGCGAACACCACTGATTATGAAATGTTGGGATATTTGTGAATTTTCATTTTAGCAAATTTATACCATTTACAGGCTTGTACTTTCGAAAAAATTAATTTAAGTAAATTAGGTGTTTCTGTAGGCAGACAGAATCTAGAGACGTTTATTTTAAAGAAGAATTAAACACTCCATTTTAATACAAAGTTAAGATGCTTACCTTTCATAAACAAATACTTGAAATAATTTTTATAAGGTTGTGATGGTAGCTATAAAAATGCTACAGTAAATCACTTTAAAACTACACTTTATGCTTCTTAATTTTTCGTGATTTATTTTTCCAGTCCTATACCATGGCATGGAAGAATTTTTGCCCCCAAACATCTACTCTGAAAAATATAACAAATTTTCTCTGCTGTAAAAAGGTTCAGCTTAAAATTTTCACAATCTTTTACTACCCGAATAAAGCATTTACCAATGAGAAATGTGTTTTCATGTTGGTATATGTGGTTTAATTTTTGGAGAATTAGTTCAAAAATTTTTATCTTAAATTATTTATAGTTCATCAAAAATATATTCTCTGAGGACGTGCTTCAATTACCAATTTTAGTATACTCTATGGCTGTTGGGCGACTAGAGATTTTAGGCTGAAAGTAAAATGAAAGACAACGATATTTTATAACTCAGTTTTTGTTTGCATCGTAACTTGATAAAATCTTGAAACCAAGATCTATTTGATGAAATATCCACCCTGATGCTTTAACCTTCAAAATATTTACATTATTTGATAAATTAACTATACATAGTCTTGTAATGAATTATAGTGATAAATATTTGTCAAGCGTAAGTCATAAAATAGACAGTCCATACAGAAAAAAGTGCAACGAAAATTACTATAAATACATTAACGAAAGTGTTTAATTTTTCGAAAAATCGTGATGTCCAAAAAGCAAAGGACATAAATAATTAAAATTGGCAATGCAGTAAACACATAACAATACTGAAAACTCTCATTACAATGCCACTACAACTGCTATTAAACTGAAACAGTTATTAAACAAAATAAAAAAATTATTTTAAAAATTAAAATCCTATCACATTGACCATTACATTTTCTTGGCTACAGTTTCCAATATGTTCGGCCTTTTTCTAAGGCCATTGAAAAGTATGCAAGGAAAACATGTCCATGTGGGATTATATTTCACATAAACGACAATCGACTACGCTTCAAATGAACATAAAAATCACAGCTTGCCAAGTTATCAATGTTTTATTTGAAACGCAGACTGATTCTTAAAGAGTAAAATGTACTTTATATGTTTATTTCTTTTTTTTTTTTTTTTAATTTTCTTCTGGCAACGCAGTTTACTTATTACAGCGCAAATTTCTTTAAAATGCTTTTTTGGTAACGTTAAAACGCATGACATGGTAGTTACCTTCAGTACAATTAAACGCATGTTACGTATGATCAATGTGTACAATGTGTTTAAAATAAAATATTATTGATGCTTAAATAAATTTTCAGAGTAACTTTAAGTAATTACTCTATTTATTCAGATATGCATAAAAACGTTCCGGTGGTTAGGAATGAGTAATGAAAAATAGAGAAGATTATTTTTGAAATCACCGTTTACAGAGGCGTTCCGTACAATGTTCTCGAGTCAGTTGATTGAAACTGAGCTGGAGCATCGCGCGCGTTTTGAAACACTAACCAGCTCAGCGAAAGGTGTTTTTCACCATGAGTGCTCGCAAGTAGGCCTACCATCCCCAGCTGTGAAGACCCAGGATAGGAGGGTAGAACAGTAAGTCATTTGGGAGAGTCGGTAGCATATTGACACACGTAATATCCTAAGTAGCAAATTTCAGGGTGGTTTCAATCACAGAGCTGTGGCGGGAGAAAGAATAGGTATTATATATATATATATATATATATATATATATATATATATATATATATATATATATATATATATATATATATATATATATAAACTATGTTCGGCTGAGCTCAGTCGATTTTAATGTCATCACTTTTGGACAAAAGCCTTCTTCTGTATTGAGAAGAGAAAAATACAGCTGCAGGAATAAAGACGTAGAGCGCAATTTATGAGATGACGTTTTAGAGTGTGTTCTTTGGTAATGAAAATATCTATTTGTTCGTAGATTTCATGGTGTTTAAAAATGCCCTAAAAGGCAAAGTCAAGAATAAAGTCTGCGGTGACACTTATGTAGCTACAAAAGGTACCGAGCCACACTGAATAAAATGCGTCATGTTTATCCGTATCTTTCCTCACTGAATGGTTGACGACAAAGACATTGGGCATAAAACTTAAGTAGTCAAATTGGATGTGACTTATGTGTGAAAACTTGTGTCGTTAATACGTAATTCTTCCTCCGTAGGAAAATATAAAAACTGAACTAATTGCTCGTTTGTCTCAAGTCTATCCACTCACATATTAGTATTTCAAATCTAGACTACATGTAACTTAAAAAAAACATCGCTATTGCTGTAGCCTACGAAATAGTAATATTTATCAATCGCTATCGATGTTATCAATTGTTAAAATAAACGGACAATTTTCCCGCATCATTAATTTAATTTTGTAATATCTTTACCTGCAATATTTTGTACGCGGATTTGGGAATCAACCGCACAGCCTTAAATACAGTATTCTATGACTCTCCTATAGTTGCTTTGCTATTATGTACATTACGTTTTTGAGAGTTTATTAATTTAATTATTTAAGCAGTTGCGCAGGAAAACAATTAATATTTTATAAGTGTACGAAATGTTGCCAAAATTGCTAACATTTCTGATCTCAAGAGTTTCCTTCAATACATGTTTTTACCATATGTGTTTTTTGTGCAATGATAGTCAAAGAAAAGAATCTAAGGTTTTTGGGACTTACTACTGATAAAAACTGTGTAAATGTCATTATTAACAGCGAACGTAATTGTCAAGACGTAGGCTACCTTATTAAAGACATGTGGCGTATTATTAAGCTTTGAGGTAAATGTTCGATACACTACTTTAAAATTTATATTAAGAAACTTTTTATGTCAGTCTTTACATTAAGAACGTTCTCACATATTTAGTGAATTATCTTATTTCTGTACGTGAGTTAGTTCTTACTATAGGAAAGTTACAAAAACAGTAACATTTTGACTCGCATGTCACAGTTCATAAAATCTGTTGGTACTTAAAAGTTTAAGTGTACGTAAATTCAATCGGTGTTCTGCGTACAACTTGAGCAATATTCGATAAATATATTAATATTACTTTTCGCGAATAGCCTTCATGACTACGCATAACTGATTCAATGCTTTTAAGGACGTTGGGCACCCCCCAGTTCATTATTTTTTGTGGGATCTGGTCAACGAATAAACACGGAGTATACTTTTCACAAATTACAACTCATTTTGCTTGAATTTTTTTGTGTAATAAACTGCCAAAATAACTATATTTAGGATTTTGTGTGACCATTACAAGAAAATCGATACTACTTTTCTCAATGAAACTATTGTGAATATGAAATTCTACTTTCCAAGGTTTAAAGACATAGTTGGCAATTTAAATCAATTTAATAAACGAAAAATTAACTCAATTTAAATGAATCTTGATGCTTATTAAATGAAGGAAGGACTTTTCGAGGAGAAATGAAATGAAAAAATTTACCTGCAAAATGTCATCCATGTACGTGTGTTAGGTTTCCTTACAGTGGCTTCACAAATACGTTAAATGTGTGACTTTGGCGACAAATTATACAAACAATACGTAACCAAGAAAAGTTTCACTTTGCGAAATATAGTACTCCTAATAGTTATATGCACGAGTATTTCGCGTATTAATCAGACAACAGCGTATACTTCTCAGACCTGTACACACACTGGCTAAAGATCAAATATCCATTGACTTCTAACCGTAATCTCGTTTTGCCTGCGCAGTTCTCCCAAAACCACAGTTTTCCTGTCCACACGCGCTGTTTTAACTGCAACGTCTTGAACTGCGCAGTCAAAACGTTGGACAAAACCTTGCGTGTGGACCGGCCTTAACACGTGTTACCACCATGACTTGTTTATCACTGATTAGGGACTGGAAGATTTCGCGAATTTAATTACCTGTAGGCTAGAATCAACTATCCTATCATAGTTGAGGCTTGAGTATGCATAGTATTCCTATGTATACTCAAGCCCCGAATATTTGTCCACTAGCTGCTACTCAGTGGAACAGCAGACAATGAACGAATAGACGGGGCTTGAGTATGCATAGCAGAATAGATTCTAGCCTATAGGTCATTGAACTCTCGAAGGTTTTCTGTCCCTACCTATCACTGGCTTGCAGTCGGCAACTATGTGTTAAAAACAGGTGTCGTCTAATCACAGAAGGAGTAATGAAGTATGCATTGGCATTGAACCTGACCTAGAATCAATACGCGAAATAGTCTTGCCTCTACTTATAGTGAGTAGTAACTGACCAGAATTCAAATAAACATTAAATAATGAGCTGGAAGGTACCTGTCAACCTTACCGCCTCTGAGATGGTAGGGAAGGTCAGTCAAATTTAAGTTAGAAGTGTTCAAAACGTAACCCGAGTGAAGTTTATCAGTGTTCGAATGTTCACTGGGCAGCCTTTAGATTAACTCACGTACTCTGTTCAATAACAGGGTAGGTAGTGTAAAGCAGGGTAAGTGGTTTTTGGCAGACGAATGTCGTCATTTGACGCAAATAAAAATTTTGAACAGTAAAAAGTTAAACTGAATACAGTGTGTTTAACATATCCAAGGAACAGGAACGAAACGAATTTAATTTATAAATATAAATAAAATAACGCGTAAACAATATACTGCGGACGTTGTATTTAGTAAAAATTTTAACAGACGAAAAAAATGTATTTTATTTGTTCCGCTGTCTTAAAACCCTGAACAGTACTAAAGGCGTTCATCAAAATCTTGGTGGTGGACAAAACATGGCCACACGGCTGAGGTAACCTTCCCTGTTCCAGCAGTGAGGTTTTGAATGCACCTAAAGGATATTCCAGTGTGGTAAAATCATAATTTTATATTTTTATGAAATAGTGTTAGTTTTGTAGACGATACTTGAGAGCATAGTTTCCGCTTACGAAACAATTTTAGCTCGCGTAGTTTTCTCATAACGGTGCGTCAAAGTCAAGATTTGCGTGTACGCTGCCATGCAAATAGTGAGAACCAATAGACTTACGTTAATAAAATAATTTTCGGTTAACTAACATTCCATGAGCTACGTAGTAGAACATTTAGGAACCCATTACGAAATACTTTGAAGTTAAAAAAAAATCACAAAAGTACAGGAAAAATTGCAAATTCAATAATTTTCAAAAATACAACAAAAATTTCTTTGTTGGGAGTTTTTCCAATATTTTTTTGTACTGCCAATGAAATGTTGTATCATAGTATTTAAATTAAATAGGTCAATTGGTTATCACTATTTGCATGACAGCATTAAATGCATATTATAAATTTGACGCACTGTTATGAGACTAAAATTGTTTTACAAGAGGAAACTTTACTCACAAATATCGTCTACAAAATTAACACTATTTCATAAAAATATAAAATGACGATTTTACCGCCCTTGAACACACTAAAGTTGTTGGAACGAAATACTTCAAGCCCGTCACGTGTCCAGAGATGACATGAGGACAGTAAGCCGGCTGTACTGGGAAGTAGCTAGTTCTCGAGTGCCACCTTGTGGACCCACATCAGAGGCCGGACACAGCCCCTCGCGGAATGTGATTATCAGCGACAGTGGGAGGAGCGTGTTTACCGATGCCCTCATCTCGTGCACCCCGCATTGCCCTTTCTCTTCCTTTCACTGCACTCATGAACGTATGGCCTGGGCAGCGTTGCCATCCCTACATTACATGTACGACAAGATAATGCTAAGTACTATGTAGAATACTACTCTACCGACGAATCGTAAGCTTCTAGTACTATATGTGTCATACGTCCTACTTTACTGTGTTGTCCGCGTTGTTTAACATTTTCAAATTTTGATGTACTAAGTTATTTATTAATCGACTGGCTCATACGCCAGCTGAGATACTTGTTATGAACAGGTGCAACCATCATAAAAGTGTACACTCAGTGTTGCATTGAATAAATATTTTTCTGCTGCAGCCTTCGGCTGTGTAGGCTGAGATACTTGTTATGAACAGGTGCAACCATCATAAAAGTGTACACTCAGTGTTGCATTGAATAAATATTTTTCTTCTGCAGCCTTCGGCTGTGTAGGGTTAAGATTTTTTTAACCACGTTGCAGGGTGTGAAGGAATCATTTTGTGTTTGTGTTGTCTAGAATTTCCACAAATGTAGTGAATTCAAGTTTTGGATTACTACCCCATACGTATTTGAAACATTATTTATATCTTACGGGGCCTCGATTGGCTCAGTGGCTACAGCACTCGTCTCCCACCAATGCGACCCGGTTTCGAATCCCTACGGGGTCAGTCCCCGGATTTTCATATGTGGGAATCGTGCCGGACGATGCCGCTGGATAGACGGGTTTTCTCGGGGATCTCCCGTTCCCTTCGCCCCTTCATTCCGGCGCTGCTCCGTACTCACATCGTGTCACTCCTCACCAGTGCTAAAGACCTAGATGATGAGAGCTTTCTAGCTTGCCGGTGGATTTCCACCGCAATATATATATATGAGGAGTGAGGTATTTTACTGGCGCAAATATTACGGAGTGAAGTAGGCGTAGGGTTCCGAACTGAATAATCATTATTATGGATAGTGGTTCTTCGTAAGAAAAGTTGACTGTTCGCTGGGGCTTCAATGTAACGTTTTCATTTAAAGCCTGTGATCGTCTGTAAACAGCTAGATTGTGCCGCATCCATTCTTCCAAGTGCAAGAACGCTACAATAATCTGGATATTAATATATATAATTACATATAATATATATAATTATATATATTTCCGAAGGTAGAGCACTATCAACATAGGATGGCAATGCTGCAGTGTGCCGGACACTCATGGATGGTGCGGCCAGACCTCTCTCGTGATCTAGTGAGTGTGATGGCAGAGAAAGTGTTGCTGGTGGACGGTACGGCGTCCACTCTCGAGGAAGGTCCGGCGACTACAGCCCCAGGCGTACTCCCGCCTACAGTACGGCACGCTGCTTTCCCCGTGAAACCGTGAAAGGTCGTGTGGCACCTCGTGGCCACCACCTTCTCATCACCACTATCCCGGACGTCGTGGTTTCTCTTTTCTCTCGCACCCGACACACTACAACTTTATGACTTTTCGCGCTAAATATAACGTTAGCTGGGAGACACCTGGGGTGACTTTCGGAAATTTTCCCACGTATGGCAGCCTTAAGTAAAGACACTCATTTGTGATAAATTCCAAATACTGAATATGTACAACAAATTACATCAATATTTACTCGCAACTGGCACACATAGAAAAGAAAATTATGTAAAAGTATTCAGTACACACCACATATACAAAGTCAACCCACGTGTCAAAAATCACACCGTGTGTCCAAAATCACAGCACGAATCAAGTCACCCATCAACGTATCCAAATTCACCCCACGTATCCGAAGTCACCCCACAGGTCCAAAGTTATCCTCGATTCCGGTACATTTTCCTTTGGGAGAGGGGTAGATAACCCGGTTGTCTAGAAGTTTTCAGGCTTAAGTTTATTAGGAGTCCTTGAAATGATGACAGTCGTAGTTCAGCGTCTTGCGCTTAGAGGCAATGAGGCAAACAGTGGACAAGCATCAGTCGGTCTTATACTGTATCCAGTCTAAGGTTGCAGCAGAAATAATAATTTCTAACGAAATAAATCCAAGCATTTCAATTTTATTTTGATTCCTCTCATTGTGAGTGTGTCTAATACAGTTACCTTATATTTTTTCCAATATTTCAAAAGAAATGTATGCTGTGCAAAAATTTTACTGTCATTCACTTGCATGAATTAGCTGCAACCTTAGAATGGATGGAGTATAGTGCCCGGGAGCTTCCATGCCCCTTTAGTGTTCGTTGTGTTACAATAAAAAAAATTTAAAATTGTGCCCTGTTGTGTCATTACAGCAAACTTGTAGAAACATGTCTAGCTATGACTCTAGCCTTCCATTTTCCCGGTTTATTTTCAGGAATTGTACACAGTATTTTGATGATAAAGTTGGCTGATATAGTTACCTATGGTTGGTGTTTTGTAGTTATAAATACTGACTTCCAAAAACGTAGATTATAATGATGATTTTAGCGTTTAATTATCTACCGCACACTCTTAAGGGCGCCGCTTATAACCTAAAAGTCCTGGCGGGAACCAAGATAGGGATAATTTGCGTTCACTAACAACAACACTCTATCATGGCCGTAGTATAACAGGTCTGGACACTTGCCTGGAAACTTGACCCCCTTGTTGTTTGGCTGCAGTTCACTAAGTTACCCCGAGAATATTTGTTTTATTGGCGCTTCAGTTAGGGCGGTCTGACTCAAACTCCGCCCACTCATTTTCCACTAAGTTAAACAATTTATCAAAACATATATATTTTTTTTATGTTTATGGAACACTTCCTTCGCTCACAAATTTAAGAAAAGGCTCCAGCAATCTTTATTTACTTTATAAATTTAACAATGGAAAAAAGCGGGCGGAGTTTGAGTCCGACCGCCCTAACTGAAGCGCCAATAAAACACAATATTCTCGGTAACTTGACGAACTACAGCCAAACAACAAGGGGGTCAGGCAAAATACATTAGTAGATAGGCGAGTGTCCAGACTTGTTCTTCTACGACCGTACACTCTATAACTTTATCGCATAATTTCTTCCGCGTTTCAATTCCTACAGCACTATTATCCTCTTTCCAACGCAGAAAATGGATTCCACCCGAAAACGATATTATTAAAAATCACTGAGCACCGCCAAATATAATTGAAGACGTAAAATCCCTACCCTTTCTCACGATACGGCTCTAAATGTAGTTGCAATCTTAAAGATCTACTGAGTGCGAACCTGAAATATGATTGACGATATCATCAAACATTGATAGCAATACAACAAAATAAAACCTAAAAATATTTGAGTTTTCTATATGGGAATGATACATGTAGGTATAGTATGTTTTGAAATAATGATTTATTCGTAACGTCGGTGACAAAAATTTTTTATGTAAGTAATGGTAATTTTATGTAAAGACTTTCATACATGACTCGTTCAGCTATCTGCAACAGGAACTACATATTTTGAATGACTCAGTAACGGTTAAAAGATTAAGTCAAGTGCTGTGATTTTTATGGACTGGCTCTCCGTGCCAAAAACTCTCGAAATGCTTACTGAAAATAGTTGAACCACTTGCTGGCCACACATCTTGTTTCATCAAAAATCTCTGGATTTTTCATTCCCAAAGTCCAGGCATTAGAAATATCACCAAATGACATGTTAGTGATATTTGATGTAAGTACAAAACTTTTTCACCGATGTCCCAGTACCCGAATCGCTCGAAGTCATATAAACCAGGTTGGGAAGTAACAGCACTCTAAAAGAAATACTTGTTCCATCGATTATGATTATGATTTACTTCTCGCATATGAATGATACCCGACCACTTGGCTCAGTGGTTAATGCTCGTGGCCGGTGGGCTAAGGATCCCGGGTTTGATTCCCGACCAGGGAGTAAAACGTATAGTTACCTTCCCGGGTTAAGGACTGTGTTATATGTAGTCCCACCACCTCCACCCTGCTGAAAGCAATAGTGAACCAGTGCAGTATCGCCCTCTCCTAGTTGCGCCTCAGGTATTCCTCCTGAGGTCAAAACCACCCCCTTGGCTTAAAAAACATCATGAATGCTACAAACACATAGATTCTGTGATAATGTGTTCATCACGTTCATCCATGGATGTGCACAGTGATCAGTATTTCCACGGAAAATTTACAGAAAGAATAACTGAACAAAACAAACACCCGAACTTACTGTATGTCTACCATAGGTTAATGACATTTTCATCTGACAACATCTCACCATGGAGTTCATGAAAATGTTTCAGTTCTAACCCCCTCCCTTTTTTTTTTTGCAAGAGCTAATGTAATTTTATGTGGCATTACTGAAATGTTTGTTATGTTTTGATTGTGGTATAGAACTTTTTAACGCGAATCGACAAGCAAAAATTATACAGAAAACATTTTATTATCACCGCAAGTTCAAAGTATGCCGAACAAGCAAACAACGAAATGGCATCGACACTTTCAATCCTTAAAAAAATGTTTTTTTTCAAAGATGTGTCACAGTAGACTAATGTGGTTGTACGGAGAAGAGTGGTAAGGGGTGAATTATACTTCAGAAATCCGGAATGTATCTGGAAATCGAGGAATGAATTCGACATTTTGTTTGCCACTGGTTCCAGGTATATTTTACTTTGCAAGATTTTTTTGTTTCGTGACGAAAGTAAGTTGAAACACTGTATCATGAACATTGTATAAGATTGAGTTAATTTACTGGCCGCAAAATGTGTTTCACTCATCTCCGTAGTTCACCATTCCTTAAACTGAAAGAACATAGTCACGCTCTGTCAAACCACAGAAGTAACGTCACAGTCGAGGTCGCTAGAAAGGGAATCTCTTCCTAGATTCGATAGTTAATAACCTGTGAGTGGTTAACCACAGGCAAGACGTGCAGAGCAGTCGATTAGCGATGTTAAATTGAAGCGACGGAAATAACAGCACTCGGCATTATAAACCCAGAGGTGCCCGTGTTCTGCGCCCGAGGCCAAGGCTGGTAGAGAGAGGCTATGTTTACATTTATTCGTTCCGCTTACGTCGCCCGCAGTTGCGGCAGAAGACAACCTTGGCCCTCGGACCTGTCCGCCGTCGCCTATGTCCTTGACCGCAGTTTCGTAATGTACCTACTGCTAATGAATTTTTTTAGAGAGAAAAATATGTGCTTTGTTTCCTCATGGCAGAGTCGACACGGACGAGAGATGTCTGGGACCACATAAAGACTGTTAACTATTCCACAAATAGAACAGGAGTTCCAGGCCAGCCAAAACAATGAAGTTCTTACGTATATGGACATAACTTCTCGTCGACAGTAAGTGAACACAACCAGTGGCTCAGATAGGCACCAAAGAGGGCTCGAACTACCCGTGAATTGCAGTAGGAAAATACCCCAACACTCAACTGTATTACTTCAAAAGGGGCCGCGGTGGCCGAATGGTTAGACCATTCGCCCACCAAGGCGACCCGGGTTCGATTCCCGGCGAGGCCGGTCTCCCGATTTTTGCATGTGGGAATCGTGCTGGACGATGCCGCTGGTCAGCGGGCTTTCTCGGGGATCTCCCGTTTCCCACGCCCTTTCATTCCGACTCTGCTCCATACTCACCTCATGTCACCCCTCATGTCAGACCTCGATGTTGAGGTGAGGTAAGGTAAGTGGGCTTTATGTCTCGTTGACATCGAAATCATAAGAAGACTGTGGCATATAACTTAGCCAGGACCTAGGCGAGTAATTGGCCATGGCCTTTGTTAAGGAACCATCCCAGCATTCGCCTGGAGCGATTTCGGGACACCATGGAAAACCGAAATAAGGATGGTCGGAACTGGGGATCGAACTTGGGTCCTCCCGAATGCTAGTCGAACGTGTTACCGTTGAGCCACCTCGCTCGGTTCTCGATGTTGAGCGCTGACACACACACACACACACACACACCAACACATCATGTCACCCTTCACCAGCGCTAAAGACATCAATGTTGACGTTTACCGAAATCTCTCACACAAAAATCCACGGAAAACCAAAACCAGGATGGCCGAGCCGGGAATCGATCCCGCCTCCTTCCGAATACGGATCCCGTGTGTTGCCAATGATCCACCTCGCTATATATATATATATATATATATATATATATATATATATATATATATATACACATAGGTATATATATATATATATAGGTATATATATGTGTGTGTGTGGTTCGGAATAAAGTGAGCACTCAAAAAAGCCCTGCTGAAGTTCTATTTTCAGTCAATTCGTATCCTTCCACGCGTACCGGCTAACAACGGGAAATGTCTAACGTCTCTGGACACGTCACTTGATGCTTGCGCGTGTAAGATAAATTGTGCAGTAGGTATGAATCTGTACTGTTTGATAAAAAAAAGTTTATTCATTATATGAATTATAATTGTGTCGATTTCATTTGATTTTGATTCTAAATTACTGTATTTAAATCAGGATAGTACACAGAACTATTTTCGTACTTTCGCTGCCAACCATACAAGCAGTAACGCAAATAGAGTTAATGCAGAATTGTATGTAGTAACTGCTAGTGATATGTTTCAAAGGTTAAGTATTTAGTGCTCACTTTATCCCGAACGATCTATATATATATAATCGTACTGTTACGCACAGAGGATAAGACAACTTGACAATTGATGCCTTCCGAAACACTTGGTGTTTCATTACTGTATATCAGAGTTATGTTGGAGGTTTGTTTGGATCATAACATCGCCTACTTAACGTCAACGTCAAACGGCGATTACTCATAAGAAAATATAATGTTCTGCAGAAGCAGAATAATATAAATGGAAGAGGAATGGGGAGTACCCTGAGGAGACTGCCACTCAGAATCTGAATCGAGGATACTGTCATCACAATAACGTTAGTTAATTAATGTTGCAACCCACTAGAAGTAATTATGAAAAAAAAAAAAAAAGAGAGAAATACGAAACCCACTGTTTGTCCGATAATGTAGTGCGACATTTCAACTTGCAACGCATTTTTTAAAATAGCGTACTTGATGACTTTAACATGTCGAACTATCGAACTGAACTGGATACTGTAAACGAACCCCAGAGCCCGTGCGTAATCATTAAGACTGCAAGAGTTATATTTTTTAAATCAGTCTTATTGAAATCAACACTCTCAAGATTTTAAGGTGACTCATCATAAGTATATTGCAGCAAATATAAGCAGTGGATGCGTGTCATGTCACACGTGTACTGCGGAATGACGCTGTTCCTGTTCTAGGAACTGTTGAAATTCATCAATTTAATTGTTTGAAAACTGACTATTCGCACAAATAATTAGGAAAACAAGGTACGTGGAAATGCGGTAGTTAACAACCTACGTATCTGACATATTACATTCTATATATTTTATGAAACTTTTAAAAATAAGTATACCCAACACAATGTAAACAAGAACTATGTAAACAAACAATTGAACAAAAATTAATAAATAGTTTAATCACAACATATAGTAATTGACACAGAACTTTACTTCCCGAGGAATGAGGTATTGAAGACGGTGAAAGTTGTCGATGAAATTATAAGCGAACCCCTTCAACCACAGTCCAAAATACATTACTGCTGATTATTCAGTACATTACACGCTGCATTAATGGCAACGTATTAGAGAATATTAACAACTTAGTAACTTTAAATTTCATATTTATATAACCATCTCTTACTTCTGAAACGTTTTATATAACTACTTTAAAAGGCTATAGAAATATTACGTACGTATTTCGTACATATATGTAAAGTCCCTTTATTTTTTATACAAGATAGCAAAAGTAAGGAGTAGGTATTTCGTCTTGACGTAATTTACCTTTCCCTAAAATAACTCCGTAATTTTAGACTACGGACAAACTGAGAAAAATTGTTCTAACATAAATAATAGTACGAATTCGTCTTACTGACATTTTTTTTGTGCTCTGGACATTCCGTGCATAACATCGTTAGTTAACGCAACGAAAATTCTATTTTAGATAAAAATTAATATTTTACGGTCTTATTTATATAATTACCAATAATTTTACATTAGAACATTTTATTTTAATTGCATACTAAGATGTATTTCTTCAATTTATATTTTGACAAGAATCCAAACAAAACCTTACATGCAAGAATATTATACTACATAATTAGGAAATTACAACGCAAAAAATAAATGTATTTGACTGTAAATATTTTCCGCTAGGAACGTTCGTCACGAAATTGTCGTAAATGTACCCTTGTAAGTCTGTAGAACGTTTGTGTCTATAAGGCCATGATCCATAATTTCTACTGCTTTCAAGATAAATATTATTTATTCCTAAACAAGAGCAGATATCGAGAAACTGTTGTACAGTTTTGTTAATAATAAATTTCACTACGCAGTCAATTATTTTCTTAACAAAAAATATATAGATTTGGGTATTCAGTTAAATAATGAAAATTTCCTTAATTGCATAATTAGCTAAAACCTTTGCATATTTTGTCTTAAAAAAATTATTAATAATAGCACACATTGTATTAAACAAAACTGTGCAACAGTTTTTCAATATTTGCTCTAGTTTAGGATTTTAAATAATAACCATCGTAAAAGTAGTATTAATGACGGAACATGGCTAGAGACTCTGTAAAATCGCGAAAAAATTTAACATAGTCTCCAATAAACTGTAGTATCTCAATCGTGACACGTGTGAACAGTTTTCTGGAAAATGACACACGTTCTGTATTAAAACTGTACAGTCCTAATTGGGTCTGTTGGAGAGGGACACTGTGCTTCATGTAAACGTCAATAGCCAATACTTCTGTTTTACACACAGCATGTTGGAGCCTAGCAAAACTTTTCCCGCGAATTGCCAGTGTGTCTAACCATGGCCTTAAGATGGACACACGGAAAATGTGTACCAAACATAATGTCTTAGTTTATGTATGCACTCCCACACACTAATTTGCCTAACAGCCAGTAGTCAACTAAATAAGTTAATTATTTATACGAACACATTCTCTCTCATAATTGGCAGGCTAGTATAATAACACTACTTTTCACACAATTAGCGCACGAACACAATGGAGACTTTGCTATTGTTTTGTTGTCGATCCCCGAAAAAGAAAATAAAACTACGTTGCTAGACTAGTTACAGAGATAAATTATGAAACTGGCTGAGAGAGTTATTTCAGCTGCCCTGTTCTGTCGTGACCTCGACTTTCAGTGTTTAGAAAATGTGGTCTTTCCAAAAAATTTATTTATTTTGCAAGTCACAAATCTTCCCATATTTTATTTTAAGAAAAAGTACTTCCTGTTCTACTGATTGTATGTTAGAGCCGATTTAAGTTAAGCCGTAGATATTTAAGTAAATCAAACTTTTGTGCGATTGTTTATTAAAAATAGTAAATAAAATTCTGGCTTTTGAATTTATTCAAACACTCAAAAATAATATTTAACACGTTCTGAATAGTTCGAAAATAAAATATGTTCCCGACAAATTCGCCACTGGAGAAAGTTACATGGCATAGTTGATGCGTATTTTCTTCGTATCTTTTGTGTTATATAACAAATCTATTCATCTCGAATTTTTGTGTACCGAAAGTGGGGGTGATTTTGAACTCGTGGGGTAACTTGGTAACTCTTTTTATTTATTATTTCCGTAATTATCAACTATGAGTAATTATTAATTGAACGTCATGTGGATAGTAATTATTGGAAATTTATCGCAAGTAAATTTATTTATTCAGTGCTACCATTATGCGAAAAATAGTTTTTGTAATGTCGCAAAGTCACCCCACGTGTCCAAAGTTACCCACCGCCTACGGTAAATCTGTCTAAATTAAAACAATTAAAACATTGAAATCACGTCGCTTTGTGTAACATTCAGGTTAGAAAAAATTTTTTATCAATTCCTCTTATTAAAGCAACAAAAAAGTGAAGTTACGTAAAGTCGGTACAAATCGGTGTCGTGGCTGGTATTGAGAAAATTGTACTGAAGCCATATTATACCTGTGGTTTGAAAGTTACACAAAAGTGTAAGTAAGTTATTTACAGGTAATAATGTATTTTCGAGGTTAGTTATTACATTACTTACAATTGATGCCACAAGTCTTAAAAAGTCTATCCTTGGCCATTAAATATGTTATAACCAACTCCAAACGTGGGTTGCGTGCCTGCCTTTCTATTGAGATACACAATTTGTAATGTCATGTGGCATTGAAATTTAAAACAGCGGGATTAAAATTATTGTTTTCATCGCAGGTTTTTTTTTTTAAATAAATGTTTACACATTACAAGTCACAGCTGTGACACTTGTAAATAAAATGTGGAGATATTTATATGATTCAACTGGCCTTTTTTCGGCTGCACTTAAGTACACATGTAAATTATGTTTTAAAATATTGTGACGTAATGGTTTTTCAACTGGAAGTGAAAGTAGTATGAATAAATACTTTAGAGCATTAAAAAATACATAAATCCTGCCAACAAAGATTAGAAATTTATTTCTTGAAGATGCAACATGAACCACAGTCATTGGAAAATTCTGACAAGCACAGGACCTCACACAAGGGTTTAATTATATGATCCGCCGGGGATCTCATTTGAATACGTGAACTTTCTACACCACACAGCGCCCGAGAAGATTCTTCCTTATTTCCCGCAATAAGAGCATAATTACTCAGGTAGAAAGCGACGCTATGACTCCTGGGAGCCCGTCGAGCCGATACAAGAGCAGAGAACTCCGAGTGCCTTCCTCAATTTCACCTCGCGGTTGGCGCAACGCTCGGGTCGTGTTAGGGGCGCCGACATGCTGCTGGTAGGAGATACGCCTTGTACCCTAGTTGGGCTGCCGGATACGAGAGCAGTTCCCTTAGATAACACTAGGAAGTCGGTGGTGAATACTCTATTGTTTCAACGTACTTAAGTATGGAGGGCTTAAATTCTCGTTAACAGCAGAAGTATTAGAGATGAAACAAGTGATTTCATTTCAGCAAAGTGTATAGCTATCAGAGTGAAAAAAAAAAAAAACTACAGAAAATAGTACGAATGTTATTTGTTTGAAGTATTATTTAAGTCGTGCGTTTGTAATTAGTTTTTTTGAAGTCAATGGCTCACGTAGACACCCTACACTCTAAAATTTAAATGACAAAAAAAAATCATTAAGCTAGTGCTTACCACGAAGGATTGGTACAGTGTGTATAAGCAAACTGATTATTTCATAAATTGAAATCCATTAATTGCGATAACTATCTTGCATTTATTTAATTGCTTCGCGCACTGTTTCGCTGTGTATGAAACAAATTAAGTATGTATTTCAGCAAATATGAATTAGTGAATAATGTGGTCATGAACTTTTTGGCACACACATGAAGTAATTCAGAAAAACCACAAAAGAGAACCTACCACAGTTATGCATCTGTGGAAACTCACTCTGATGTTTACGCTTTGAAGAATGCCGATCAACAACTTTTGAGTGATGTTCAACGCCTTATTATGGATGGAGTTCATAAGAAGGATCTTCTATGTTCGGAGTTAAAGTATAAGTTTGCATGGTCACGTTAGCTATATGTAATTTTAACGACGTACCTCAAACGTATGAATTCATTCAACATATCGAGTGTGGTGCTGACGATAATCTTTGAATGGAGTCCAGCGTCTTAAATTAAGAACATGCTTCAATCTGCATACAGTACTGTTCTTAGGTGTAAGGATGGTACAACTTACCAGTGTCCGACCCAAATATAATCGACAACAGAACAACACGAGATTGTTCACGTCATCTGAGCTCGGGAATACAATCTGTGAACAAACACATTGTTGCAATATTGCCTGGCAAGCCGGACAGCAAAACGTCCGAGCGGCAGTCAGGTCAGCGTTGGGAAACCACGGAAGACAGCAACTCACCTCACCCCCCTCGTAGTTGCACAATATCGAGGACAAGCATGACGATATAAGGCGCTGTTACCAAGCAAACGGGGTCTGTCTGTCGGTCTGTCGTCGAGCGGTCGTCCACCAGCACTCATCAGGTCAACAGCAGTGCAGTTCTCCGCCGGGGACTCGGGCTCGAGCCCCGGCGGGTGCGTGCTCGTCCGTCGATGCCGTCTCCTCATCAATCCAGCTTTCGGTAAGGTCGTCAGATCTAGTTATGTGGCAGCAACTCTCAACTTAATATAATA
>PNEQ01042901.1:5502-31929 GCA_003012365.1 Medauroidea extradentata | reverse complement strand
CTGATTTTAAGACAACCACTTTACATGCTCGTAGGATAGTTAATGATGCTCTATTTTTTATTAACTCCTTTCTATATTATTTTGATTGTCAAACTATTATAAACAATACAGGTTTAAAGGTGCCTAACCGTATTAGTAGAAACTTTAATCTTTTTTACGCATTATCTAAAAATAAAAACTTAATTAACATATGTATATTCAATTTTAATGATATTTGTAAATTTGATCCTTTTAAGGAAAGAAAAATTGTATTCTGGGACTTTAAATAAGGTTGTTTAAGTGTCTCATTTCTGTTTGTCTCTTTTTTAAATGTTTTGCTGCATTTTGTCCTGTCAGTGTGTGTTGTAAGTGTCTAGTCCTTTGTTTTGTATGTCCTTCGTCCTTTGTTATTTGCTTATCCTGTGTTTCTGTATTTGTATCTGTTATTTGTTTAGTGTCATCCTGTTATTGGTCGCAAGACTGTTCGATGGCACTTTAAACATAATAAATAAATAAATAAAATTATTATTATTATTATTCCAGACTTCCTACTTACTATGTTACGTATTTGGGAGGCTAAATATTCTTTATCCTTGATATTCAGGTGCATGCCATGGGAGGTATGCATATCCCGATCAAGACTGTGTATGTTTATGCATTTCATGGTGTATGTTACAAGTCCTTTGTGGCAAAAATAAAATAATGTAGGCCTAACGTTCTCTTTCATCGCTGTACCGTGTCGAAACATAAACTCTGCCAGGTACCCAATGAGCGGTGCACTGCGACGACCATAACGAGGAACATCGCCCTTATAGCTCTCAAGACACGTTCTGTGCGTTGGGTTATCTTACATGATCAAGTACAGTGATGTAACAAAAAGTAAAAAAGAAAATGCCATTTATCCGTAATGGCTCTAAATTCAAAAACTATGTGTGTTGGGTGTGCATGTGTGTACATGTGTGTTTATTTGTACTACATATGTAAAGGAGAACACCCAGGATTTAATAAGTTGAGGAAATTTCTTGTTAAAAAAATCTGAAGTGCAGAATGATTGTTAATACCAATAAATTATTGCACTGGACGAATTTTCTAACCTTCCGTATGGTCTAGAAACATGTACGAATAGAGTAGTGTGAGTGGTTAATTCAACATAGGTTTTTGAAATAGTTAGGCCTAATGCAAATAACCTGAGATCTGATAGAGGAAAATTCAAAATGTCTTGATTTGTTAGTTGGTATCCACAGATTCAATAGCATGTGTATTGTAATGTATTAAAAACTCATAAAGGTAAAAATTGAAACATCTCTTTATGTAAGAAACTTTAGGAAAAACTGAACATTTCAAATTCCTTTGAATAAACAAAAATATTTAATTAAAATAAATATTTTAATATAACATGTGCCCTTTTATGTTCCTCATACTGTATATTTGGTATGAAATTTAGAAACATTATTTTTCACAATCAAATCGTTTGCAATACAGTTACGTTTGTGTTCATAGATTTAATAGCACCTTTAAATATTTCCAAAATTATGGTTTCTTTTTATTTTTGAGAAATTTTGCAATACAGTTATGTTTGTGTTCATAGATTTAATAGCACCTTTAAATATTTCCAAAATTAAGGTTTCTTTTTATTTTTCAGAAATATAAAATCAGTGTTATTAAGCAACCGGTTTTGCAGCTATCAAACCAACAGAAATGTAAAATTAACATATTGCTCAATACATAACTTAAGAAGCGAACTTACTTGTTTGCTTCGCTCCTACAATAAGTGACTATTCTTCTCTGAAATAAAACAGGGAGTAGAAAAAATTTTTATAGGTTAACTACAAAAACAATGCCAGGGCTGACAACTTCTACATGCGGTAGCGCAGAGTCCATAGATAATTATGCACTAGGTAAACAATTGATATATATTCAAGGAGTATTTTTCAGCTATTTTTATAGTTCAGCTATCAAATCGCGGTTGTTCTCCCTTGACGCCATGTCTGGTGAGAGTGAGGTAGGAACGGAGCTGTGTTGGAATGCTCTGGGCGCCACCCGGTTAAGCCTGTAGCCGGGAACACGAGGCTCGATGGGTCGTGGTCTGTTCGTGCCGGCGTGCCCCTCTCTCACCTGGCGAGTTGAAACAGCTGTGTATCGGGAAAAACAGGGAGGACCTGGAGAAAACTACACCTTACATGGACACTTATGGGGCGGTTCACAACCCCATACCCTAGGGCCTTAAGTGAGCCATTTCCAAATGGCAAAACAAAGTAAAACACTGGGCTGGATAGTTGCACACGTGCGTTACGTATTTCTCGCTGGACGAATCAGAGTCCCGAAGCGTGCCACGTCTGTCTCGTTCCGTCCATCGCGCCGCTGCTTCCAGACTGCCTTCTTCATGCGCTGATAGAGGGAGTGGGCGGTGAAACCATGTGTCCTGCACTGACAGGTGGCCGTGCGGCGGCCGGGATGGCAGGTGTCGCACGTCGGTGTCGAGTTCACACATGCCCTGCCGCGGTAACTGACCCGCCACACACACTCAAGTACAGCACATCTGCCATTACCAAACAGCGCACACTTGCCACTGACACACTCTGCGAACACCTGCAGTGACCAGGTGCAACTCCCCTGGCCTGTGGCCTGTTCTCCCTTTTGTTAATGTGTGTGTAAAACTGGGGACACACTATCGACACTTACGTGATGTTTCACATACGGGCAAAATGAGAGCAGCCAGTTGAGCTTGGACTCAAATGACACAAATGCACATTGTCGTCACAGTAAGCAACTCATGTGATGTCACGTTGAAAACGGGAAGGGCGAGCACCTCACGCTGCTCACATTGTCTGTTGTAGGACACATTTTGTGAGGCGTGAGCTATGTTACTAGTGCTCGGTATGGAGGAAATGCTAATAGAAGTAGTACGCTAGTGGGAATTTCTGTTACGATACAATGTAAAAAAACTAGAGAGATCATGATATGAGAGACAACATTGGGAAGAGATAGAGGAGTTGCAAATTAAACATAAATTACAGATGTAAACATTTACATTGTAAGCTGAATATAGGGGTGAGCAAAATATGTGTATGCATGCACTATAGTATAAAATATTGAAATAATTAATCCCCAAGGACATTAACTTGCTAAATTGTTATATTCATGGTGATGTAAATGTATAAAGGCTGTGTACTTTAAGCAGTGTTTGTTTTCACAAGACTGGACTCTAGTTTTAGAATAACAAATTCTAAATGTAAATTTAACCAATTTAATTCTGGCTTCATAAGACTTTTTGATAATTGTTTTCCTGGAAAGAGTATTAAATTGAATAACATACAGAACAAAAATGGGATAACAATATGTATAAAAAATACTTGCAAAAAGAAAGAAAGAATTGTTTAAGACGTGCCGACATAGCAATGATTTTTTTATGAATTGTTATTATAAAAGATACTGTAAGATTCTAAAGAGTGTTATTGTTCAAGCCAAATGTATGGAAATTGATAGACAGGTACAGATTTTAAAAATTAATCTGAAATCTACTTGGAATATTGTTATTTAATTATTAATTAATTTATTTATCTGCCTCCATAGTATCTACTACATATTGGGAGTATTCATTAACACAAGCAGAGTTTTGAACAAACACAAAATTATAACATATACACAACCACATGGTCTGTGGATACACATACGTATGTTTCTCTACACATCTTACTAACAAGTTCTACATTCAGGACAAAACATAGGACATAAATACATACATATATGGGCAAACACAAAACAAGACACTTTCACAACCTTGCTCCCAAATAGCGTGGTGGCGTCCGAGGATTTCAAGGTGCAAAGTAGCGTTATTTAAGCGTTTTTCATGCCTTAATGCAGTACATAACTAACAGAAAATTTAATATTCTTTCAGAGAAAATTGGTTTCTGGAAAAATTTGTTACAAGGATGTCATCAAGTAATTTTTAATACCAGAAGGAAATTGTATGCTTTATCACTATGCTTTAAGTAATAAGTATTTGAGGGTTCAGTCCCTGGCCGAGTCACTCTGGATTTTTGCCAGTGGTAATCATTTCATTGCATTTTTTTATTTTTAGTTAATCCACAAGACTATAATTTACATTGTGGTATTGGACATGCTTAAAACTACAATAGCAGTTTTAGGGACAAAGTCGCTGGTCAGTGGGTTTTCACGTTGATCTCCCGTTTCTTGCACCCTTGCATTTTGGCACAGCTCAATATTCACATTGTTAACCCTAATCAGATCTGAAGACCATAGTTTTTAACAGCCGCCCAAATATTATCACTTTACTTCACAAATAGCCTACAGTATTATTATTATATGCAATGTTTTTTCATGAGTATGTTAGACAATATATTATGCCAAACTTTTATTGCATAGCAGTGTCTGAACAATTCAGTTTTATTCACTACAGAACAAAATGTATATATGGAAGCAGGAAACAGCAGCAAGTGACATATATAGATGTAATCCTAATGAATCTTCTGAATGCAGAGGTCACTAAAATTTTCATTTAGTTGTTACAATTTTCAGTTAATTTTTTATTATACATTTACTTGTTACTCAACGGGTTCCATTGGTTTGAGATCTTAACATTAAATGTGTTAAATGCTGTCTAAAGGACTTTAGAAGTTGTTGTAAAAAATTACCAGGAAACTTGCACATATTTTTTTTGCCAAATTTACTTGATTACTACGAAATCCTAAAGCACATCATCAAAAGCCACATTTAAATGTATAAACTCTACTTTTACATTGCAGAATATCTGCTCAAGAATCTGCCATAAATTAAATAACTGTCTTGCTATTTTATTGTAGCCTATGTTGACTTCTATAAACATAACTTATTGTATGTTGACTTCTGTAAACATAACTTATTCTATGTTGACTTCTGTAAACATATCTTATTCTATGTTGACTTCTGTAAACATAACTTATTCTATATTGACTTCTATAAACATAACTTATTGTATGATGACTTCTGTAAACATAACTTATTCTATGTTGACTTCTGTAAACATATCTTATTCTATGTTGACTTCTGTAAACATAACTTATTCTATATTGACTTCTATAAACATAACTTATTGTATGTTGACTTCTGTAAACATAACTTATTCTATGTTGACTTCTGTAAACATAACTTATTCTATGTTGACTTCTGTAAACATATCTTATTCTATGTTGACTTCTATAAACATAACTTATTCTATGTTGACTTCTGTAAACATAACTTATTCTATGTTGACTTTTGTAAACATATCTTATTCGTAGGAAACTGTAAAATTCTTTTTGTATTTGAGGAGAGGCTCTACTCCACTCCGCTATACACATCCAATCCCAACCTCTGATTTTTATAATTGGATGCTTGCCATTAAAAGCATTTTTTATGTATGACTTGTTGCAGGAGATTGATTGCTCTTTAATAGCAAAGTTATTATTTTTTATGACATTGGAGACAGTCGCACAAACTCCTAGCCAATAGAAACAGTCAAACTGATGTACAATATTCCAGATAACTGAGTTCCAGAGAAATGCTGTGATGGTTCCGTAGCAATGGTCACGGCCGTTACCTCCCTTAGTTCCTATCCCTATGCTACAGTGTTTTATGTACCGTCTCTATTCACCTCGCTGAGGTAATTGACATAATACTAGACAGGCAGGTAGTAACAGTCATCAGAAGGTTCAGCATGGCTATTTAAATTAGAACAAGCAGTTATGACGAACCGTAGGAATGATGGCAACTGCTGTATTAATTAGAAATGTAAATTGACCATTGTTTTCTCCTATTTTTTGTGTACTTAAGTTTCAAAGTAAGTACACATTGTTACGGTAGTAATGCAGGGGCTGTTTGCGATTTGATTATGTTTATATGCTTTGTTTTTATTTTAAAGACAAATATTTTGTAGTATATAAAATTCAGAAAGATACAAATTACGGTATGCAAAAAAAATGTTATGTGTCTATATACATGTATTGCACTGACAATGGAACGTGTTAAATACGTAGTACATATTACTTTATATATTATGTCGATGTGTCAATGCAAAGTTCTTGCAAACTGACGTTTCTTCGTATTTTATCAAGCCTACTTGAGTACGCTGTGTGTCACAACTCACTCTCAAAATATACGAGTTAGCGGATGGCTCTTCGAAGGTCTTACCTACAGTTAGCTAGGGTGTTAACTCGGTGTTGTGACTGGAGGGGGGAGGAGAGTGGAGGAAGACACAAAGGGGGTGGGTGCACAGCGTCTGTCATCAACAACATGCGCCGACTCTTCTTGGCTCTTGCCTATCATCCTAAAATAATTTTCTCCTTTTGCTGAAAACCCAGGGGTAAAAAAGAACAGAGGACAATTTGGGGGGGGGGGCTGTCTAACACCCCATCCCCCTTGGCTTCCTCCCTGAATCATTGTCATATCGTCTTTGTTTAAAACTGTCTTTAAATTTCTAAGAATGAAACATTCTGATGCTAATTTTTTGTTTATAATATTTGTATGTCCTATTTTATTTGACTTATGATCCACGTAAACACCCAGAGATGTCACGTTATGTACTCTATAAATGTATGTACTGTTTATTATAATATTTAATTGATCCAAATTATTACCCTTACTGTTCTTTAGAATGAAATTTTTATAATTTTTTATGGTATACTTATTTTAATGTTTATGTGTTTTAAATAAATAAAACTATTGCACAAGGAGCAGAAATAATAGATCATGGCCTTATATTTATTAACAGGGACTTTGTTTTTCCTTTCATTTTCAGTTTTAACTTTGCAGTTTAGTTAAAGGTACGTTGTTGTTTCTTTCCAAGAGCATAAACTTTGAAAGTGTCTTGCAATACTCAGCCATGCACTCCTGGGCATGTTTATGGAAAGGGACTAAAAATGTGCTGACTTAAGGAAGAATATGTTATTTTCTATCCTGTCCTGACAGAACTTCTTAGTCAGTAAAGATAATGGAACTTGGAGCGCCCGTCAGATATCTTGGTTTGCAGGGTGACCGTGTTGACCCAATACACAACACATTTCACCCTATAAACATGAGAACGGTTAAAACTATTCTACTGGTGTTGCTTTCAAAACTAAATCCAGCTCATTGTGAGCAACTTTCTCACTTTAGTCGGCAGCTAACTTCAGTAGCTAGCCTTATAAAAAAGTTTATCATTGACCAACTTTTTATTGTTTCATTCTGTAATGAAATGCACATAAGGTTAGAAAAATTGTTCTATGCAGTTAAGATAGAAAATCTTTAGTCTCCTGATTTTTTTGGTTGTCAAGATGTATGAAGTAAATTTGAATATGATTTTGCCATTAATTTCTAAATTATGATGTTATATATTTAATGATTTATGAAAACAGTATGAGTACAAAGTTTTAGTTTTCAAATTTTTTAAACCTCTTAGAATGGTGCAAACGAGAAAACAGTTATATCACACTATGATATGAAATTTTTGGATTTTTGGGAACAATGCGGGGTGAAACAGGACAGTGTTGATGGCAGTTACCGTTCATTGGAAAGAGAGAGTGAATATCATTTAACTCCATACTGCAATCTAAACGTGAAATACTGTATATTTGCACACACTACTTATTACAACACAGTATGAAATACTAAATGTGCAAACTCATATATAAAATATAAAAGTACGTAAAGAATTAGAGAGAAAAAGAAAGCATACAGAAACAGTGAACTACAGCATGGCCGCAGAGGAAGATGTCTGGTAAACTGGTGGTGTTATAATATTGCGTAAATGGAACTACGAGTAGCAAGTTGTAGCCACTAGGAGGACTGGCAGTACGACGCTATATTGCAGTGTTAAAACAACACTACATTACTAGTGCTGCTTTGTCATAAAGGGGTCAACTCAATACCATTGGTAGCTAGGCTTGTGTCCAGACTTGTATGTGTGAACTGTAGAGATGACTACTAGTGAAGGTGCCACAGAGTCGTGGAGATAGCAAAGATAGGTACAACAAGCTGGATGTTTGTCAAACCTACATGTACAACTGCTGAATATTTGTTCTTTGTGAGGCCCACATTGCTATAGCATCTTTTAGCCTGCTGTTTCAATACCCTGAAAGCTGCAAACAAGAAATTATTTTTTCATTCCTAAAAAACAATGAGAAATCACCACTGGTACACAATTTTTCCCCCATTTTATTTTCTATTGCAATTTTTACCTCTCCTCAATACAGGGAATGGTTTTGTCTGAAAGTGCTATGTTGAAATGTGACTGAGTCCCCAGGTAATATAGTTCAACATAGACATCCATGGTCTCGCCAAGACTCTACTGCGTCCTTAAACAGCCAGAGTAGGGTGTCGCGTTCAGCCTCCTGTGAACCTTAGTTTGACACACTAAGGGTGTTGTGTACTAGTGACTAGCAAGTAGCCTACGCTGGCGACACTAGAGAGGTAGTTAGTGCCAGCAGGTAGCAGGCATGTCCTCTCACTGTGCTCTGTTTCTCTCAGGCATCTCCCCTCGACGTCACCAGCCAGCAACGCAAGGCAGCGGAGGAACTGTTCATCAACTTCCGCAAGACCAAGTGTCCGTACGCAGTGTGCCGCCACATCTTAGGTGAGGTTGTTTCCCAGCCCCTGCGTCCACGTGTGAGGTATGGCGTACGTCCGATGTGCAGTTGCTATGTGTGGTGTGCTTGTTTGGTACCGTGTATCTTGGAATATTGTTCCGTTCATACAAGTCGTGGAGTGTTTGCTGGTGAATCGTGTTGCTATTATCTCGTTTGTACATCACTTGAAAATGCAACTTTGTTGTTTCAGATACTTGAACAACAGGTAACTTTTCAAAAATGTTTTAGCTATTTCCAAAATATATTATTGATAACATGAAATAGTTTGTAATTGAGGTCATATTTTCCTATTGCTACGGTATATAGTAAGGCTGACTTACTTTTAGAAATATAATACTAAATTAAATTTTTGGTGAATTTGTCAACAGCGTGTTCTACCCTGTTTATTCTCTTGCTCACAAACCGACCGTTAGCTGGCTCTGGAAATTGAGTATACGTTTTCTGAATTCTGCAACTCTTTCTGTAGAAATTATTTCTCTTAGCAGCATGTATGAAATAAGACTTCAGTAGGTACTGTTAAATGTTGTGAAGGCATGACTGAGGTAACAGCTGACAAGTACGTAGTCTCATGTATGTTGCAATGTCAAAGTAGACACAAGTAGTTAGAGGTATCGCATAAATGTTCAGGCAAATCATATATTGAGCTACGTGTTCTCAAATGCCAGTGTTTGAACAAACATGTTCCCTGTGTTCAATTCATTAATGTTGTGATCATGTGATGCTGTGTCAGAGTTGAACCGCAACATGGTAGGTGTTATGAGAAGGGGCAAGTTTTATGGTGTTATTTTTAGGTAAATTTATTGTAAATTTGTGAATTCAACGTTATAGTTTTTATTTTTGTTCAATGTATGTACTGTTCATAAAACTGTATGCTTAAACAGAGATCAGTGTAAAATTATAGTACATAACTTTATAATTCTGCGTATTTGAGAGTGGCTGTATTGTTTGATAATAGATTGATGAACATTAAGGAAAATAAATAATAACATTTTAGACTTTAAATTGTTCTAGAGAAAATGTCGAAGTTTCTCCGCAGTTTTCCCTTCAGTAAGTACCTTAAAAAATGTTGGCACATATTTTTATATAGGAAATAAATAGTTTTAATAAAGAATAAAGAGTAGGCCTGTTAACAGTTTTCATTTTATTTTGTTGAATTTAATTTAGACATATGACTATGTACTGTATTAATGTGCATTTTGGTGTTAAGTTCAGTTGATGTTAACTATTACAGTACATTCTTGCGTTTAGTGCTGTGGTTTGTGTGATAGTGTAAGTAAGGTGTATAGTATGGCAGACTGCTAGTTAATGAGAGGTACATCAAGTGTGCAGTACACAACATTGATCTGCACACACATGCTACGTACCAGGTATCTCGTGGCTTGTATGTTGTAGATTGTGTCAAGTACTGTACATTGAAGATATAACGAGTGCTGAGTCAGGTCATCTTCAGCCTTCTATGACTGAAGGTGTTGTGAACCACAACTTTTTATCCTAATATTGTCATTTTCTTTGCATAGATATTCACATCTGCAAAATATTAACTCCTTCTCTGTGACATTCGACTATAGTCGAATATACAAAATATTTCTAAACTGCGACATGCGACTTTAGTCAAACATCAAATTAAATGACTATGTAAACTATAGATACATTGTTTTCTCGCTTAAAAATAACCGAAAATAAACTATTTACAAAAATAGATTTTTTTATAATTTTTTTACACTATCTTGGCACAATTAAAAATTTTTTATTCCGCAGCAAAAGAGTTAAGGTGAAAAATGATGCTAAATATCCTATACAGTATAATGTTAAAAAATATGTATTGTAGTTGAGATCTGGTGCAAAAATAAAGCTGTCAGTAAAATTGTGCCTGGACTTCAAGCAAAGTAGCCAGCTGGTTGAAGACTGCCAGCTATGGCTATGGCTTACAAGAAGTGTAAGAGGCTAAGTACTCGTCTATAATTGTTATGTGCCAACAGTATTCCTGTGGTGTCGTGGGTTAAGTGTAGGTTGTGTCTGAACATGTGGAAATATTACTGATGTAAATGTAGACAAAGTAAGTGGCTTTGTGTGCTGTGAAATCTTTCAATGGTCAGGTTTTTATCATAGACTGTCTTTAGAAAGTTATTATGGGGCTATCCAACAAGTGAAGCAAAGCTTTCTAGACTTTGTGTGCCCTCCAATCTCGATAGAAGGAATTAAGTTTGGTTGTGCATAATAATTTTTGAAGCAAATTGTACATTAACATTGGTCTTACATGAAGCAGCCTTGTGTTTGTGGTAAATAATGACAGCAGATGTCGTGCAGATCACTTTGTAAACACCTTCAGTTGAAATGTTATACTGGGGCAAAGCTAAGGAGTGTGTGGATGGGGGGCAGGTGATGTGAGTAGCGAGGGCCGGTGTGTGCAGAGAACAGCTCTGTGACGTTGGTGCTGTTTGAGGCAGTCGACCTACTGAAGGATGCCATCATCAGGGAATGGTTGTTCCTCCAGGACGAGGACGTAACAGCTCTACAGCAGTACTTGCTGCATTATCTGGTCCAGCGTCAGCTCGAGTTTGCAGTCAAGGACAAGCTTCTGCAGGTTGGTGACACTACTACAGTATCTACGCTGTGTGCTGCTGTCTTGCTTGCTGCGGCCCACGCTATGTCACGACCAGCCGTATCTAACCACGTGTGCAACGTTCAATCTTTGTGGGACACATTCTGTGCGTGTCACGTTAACTAGGTACATCTTAGTCAAAGTAAGTTAGCAATATCATAAGACATTAACTATACAGACCAGCTTTATCATTGGTTAGTTAATTCGTCTGTTAACCCCTTCCCTTACGAATTAAAAATGAATTTACGTGATCTAAAATATCACTTTTTAAATTACAGTTTTGGTATCTAGTAATAAAACTGATGCTATTGCATGTGAATTTTGATTTTTTTCGTAAGATATTTGAAAGATATCAATTTTTTTATTTGGTTGTAGTTATTAACCCGAGTTATCTCATGTCACCAGTTTCTCGATAGTGAACAATTTATAAAAGAAAACAAAATTTTAAAAAGTCAATATTAATTATAAATGTCACTTACTTATCAACGTTGTGCTTATTTCAATGCCAGTATTGTATTAAAATATAAAATTCAACTAAGCAAACGAAAAAAAAATCTAAAATACCTTTATCCTAAAAAAATTGCCAAAAAATGTATACTAAAAACTGTATCATTTTCTAGGTGGTATAATTTGCAGAGCAGCAAAACATAGGACTACAAATGACATGGAAAGTTAATTAAAACATGAATGAAATTTAATCTATTGTGTGGACTATTAATTTTCATGTACATTTACATTAGGCATAATAAAAAAATTTTACATTTTATAAATTGTGCATTAATCACATCCTATTGTAGAAAAACTTTTGAAATATATTGTTTGCATCTGGAATGGTTGTCAATACACTATTGCACATTCATAACATAGGAAGGAAGAAGAAGAAGAAGAAGAAAATAATTTATTTTACGCAAACGTCTATGGCCGGAAGAAGTCTGTTTTTTTATGTTATGTTTGTAAAACATGTCAACTTACTTATGAATACAACATGAAAGAATATTATCAACTACCCTTATTTTTATACCTATTTACATGACTCTGAATAAATGTAAAAACAAGTCCACATTTTTCGCAGCCATCTCCTGCTCTAAAAAAAAGGCTAATTTTATCTTTTTAAAATATTATTTGCGAACATTTTTTCAACTTATAAAAATTACACGAAAGAAAATTATCAAGTACTCTAATTTTTACACCCATTTACTTCACTCTGAATAAATGTGAAAACAATAAAGAAATGTATACAACCTCTGCTACTGTAATAAGTAATGTTCAATCTACCTTGTGTTAGGTATGATACACACGAAAGCTTGGCATACACACAGGGGAACGTTGCAGTCTGCACAGAAGTAACGGCTCTCTCTGCGACTTTGAGTCACGCACTCTGCTGCACATAACACATTGTCTTGTTGGGTTGACTTTCTTCTCAGTTGCTGGTATCAGCTCTGGAAAATGTCTTCCTGTCAGACGGAGAGGATACGGTGTTGTTCCTGGGCGTTCCTGAGAAGGAGATATGACCAATTGCCGATATTTTTCAAATATCTGCTGGACAATTTTCAGTCTGTATTGCAGTGGAGAATTCCCCCCACCAATTCTTAGAGTACAGAACATAGGAATTCCATAATGATAATTCCATCAGGTGGAAGAAAATCTTCTTATACCGGTAATATTTCTTACCACGTTTCCTGGGAAGGGGATAAGTTGAGGGAAGCTGATCAACTAAATCAACTCCCCCCATTGTGTTGTTGAAGTCAACAACTACCTTTGGTTTTGTTACAGTTTTAGAACCAGTTTCCACTTCAACTGTTTCTGTATTGTGAATAGTGCTTAGATGCACTTCATACTTTTCGTCCTTCCATCGTAAAGTCATAACTTTTCCTTTCTGGAAAGCTGAAATCTCGCCCCTTTTTAGTTTTTGGTTTTTCATACGAGCAGGCATTCCTTTTCTGTTAACTTTTACTGTGCCGTAAGTGTCCGTCCTATGAGAGATAAGAATATCCTAAAGTTGTGGCGATGTATAGAAATTGTCCGTCGTAAGACAGTATCCCTTGTCTGGGAAGGGCTTCATGAGTCATCACATCTTGAGATGACATTGGGAGGTCTCTGAACTCTGCATTCAGCAATGTGCCTTTACCTGTGTATATGATTGTTGCCAGTAAGTATCCACTTTTCGATTCGCACAACATGAATATTTTTATTCCAAATCGGGCTCTTTTTTTGGGATGCACTGTATCCATCCCAATCGCCACTTGTATAACAGCAAACTTTCATCTATTGTAAGATCTCTTTCTGGTGTACACAAATTAAAAAACTTCTTCTCTAGGATCTGATAAACCTCCCAAATTTTGTTCAATTTTGAGTTTGGATGTGTTGCAGCATTGCACATTTCGAATTAGAAAAATTTAAATATTGTTTCAGTTGCACATAATGACTGTAGGACATTGTTTTTGAAAAAACTGGGACAGATAGCAAAGGATTTTTTTACTAATACAGTTGTTGGTCAGGCAACTTCACAATGCTCTGCAAAATATGGCAAAAAAAAAAAAACATAATTTCTTCCTTTTTAGTGGGATGAAACTTTGTTGATGTTCCTGGATGTTTGTTTGGGGTTTGTTCAGCAAATCTGTTTGTTTCAGCAACGATGATCTCGAGTAAATTATCATCAAAAAATAATTTATAATACTGCAACATATCATCACCTTCATCTATGGGTAATTCAAAAAACTCGAGGGAACACCTTGAAAAGGATATCTCATTGGTGCGGGTGGACGAGGCTGTTGTGTGCTGTCTATCTCACACCAATTTCGCAAAGCCGACCAGTCAACAGAACTATCAGAATCTGAACTGCACTCACCTTCTGAACGTGATGAATCACTACCATATTCTTCTATCTCGACACTTTCTACTTCACTGTTACTGCAATTACTGTCATCGCTATATTAGACCATTTGCTTACTTTTTCGTAAAAATATAGTCACATTTCAAACCATTACACAGTCTTTGACCACTTTCCATACGTAAAAATCTTGGTAACAAATAAAGGTGCGAAATTGGAGAGGTAGGAATTACAAATGATACACTGGGCGCTATCTAGCGAGTGCAGCTGAAAGCGTAACAAGGAACAGATGCGTGATACATGTCGCACAATCTGGCGAGCGCAGCAGAAAGTGTCAAGAGTCGGACACGCGACTCCAGGTAATACTTCATGTCGCACGACGTAGCGAGCGCAGCGAAAATCATCATAAGACAGCCTCGCTGACTCGATCAGCAGTACAAAACAATTAGCAAAAATTCTGACACTAAATATGTGGGTAAACTCGGATATTAAATTTTTAAATAGAAAAGCAGTCTATGCCCGAGTGAACTCGGGATGATATTTTTTTGTTAGTGAGATTTTAATGTCAATGAGGGGTTTTACAGAGGTTCTAAAAATATTATTTTTAAAACAACATTATTTTAATATCTAAATATACCTACATTGGTTCCTCAAAAATATATCAAAATATGTACATAATTTTTTGGGTGGCAATATTCCTCATAGTTTTTAAGATTTTTGCACCCAAAATATCACCAATTTTGTAATGAAAATAAATCAAAGAAAATTATTTTTCTGCAGATGAGCTGGGTATTATGTTGCAAAACACTGTGCATTGTATAACTGCTCTTAGGCTTGAATTTTTCAAAGAATGTAATTAAAAAACGAAAAAACGTTTGAATTTTGTTCACCAGTGTGAAATAAACTACCTAGCACAGCCTTAATACTAGTTAAAAAGTTTCAGTTATTTATCAGCTTGTCCTATGTAGCAGATTTCCAAAGAAACAGCTCAGTCAAGTAATGTTTTGGAAAAAGTGAGATGGCATGTTTGCTAGTTGACTGCGATAGCTGTGTTCCATTGTGTTTTATCCCACACTATACGACAGCACCGCTAGACTCTGCCTCCTTCAAGCCATCCGTTGTTGTGTAGAACAATACTGTATGTTCGTTAATATATCTACTTTGTTTTACTTTTATGTCTTTAAATCAGAACCATCCATTTTAAGCAGTTAATAAAATTAAGTTATAATTTGAGCACAACATTAAATAGTTTTATTAGTAATTTATTTTAAAATATTTCATTTCTCAGATGGAGCATGTTTATCGAGGATTGTGTACTTGATAGTAAGAATGAGACAGACACACACACGTGTGTAGCTAACATAGGGTGTGCTGAAGGCAACAGAAACACAAAGTCTCATATCCTAGGTGCTGGCCATCATGGTGAAGAGGCGTAGCGTGGACGACTTTGGTTCCAGCCGGGGGCAGTTGCTGGCCGAGGTGGAGAAGCTCATTGCCAGCGGCGACTGTAAGCAGGTATGTCCACACTCCCCACCTACCCTATCCTTCTGTAACATGTGCGAACTCATGTTTTCGTGTAGTATTAACAATATTATTAGTTTTATGCAACATGTTGCAGAGTTTTTTATTTAAATTATATGTGGTGTACTTTGCCTTAGAATAGAGGAAACCAAATAAGCACAACACAGATAATTTGCGTAGGGGTTGAAAACACTAATTATCCTCAATCAACAATGTGAGATACACATTTATAATTTATATAAGAACATCCCAAAATATTAATACAAATTCTTTTAAAAATATCAACAATCTTTAACCACAATTTAGGTCCGACTGCGCAAACTGCCATACGGCTTGTCTATATCTATGAGTAATACGTAACTCAGCGCTTACACTTTATCAAAAACATAATTTTTTGCAGTTATCTGTGAGTGCTAACAACCTCACAATTATTATAAATGTACAGAGAGTGATCTGTCACACTATGACTAAGTGTCAATAGCTATGCAGTTTTCTTAAACAGCCCGCCACACTATTATACTGTGTGTAAAGAGCCGCAATGTTCGTCTAGGTGAGAACAGCCGGACGTAATTTTTCTTAAAAAGCTTCACTGCTCATTAAAAGGAATGTTCCATGTTATTTAAGCTGACGATGCTCCCTTTCCTTCTCTGTCACATTTTAAGTTCAAGAAAATACGAAAAACAATTTGTCACCACATCTGGTTTTGGAGTCGTCCTCAAACAGTGGTAGCAACTCCCCGACCCACCTGTTGCCAAGTGTGTCCAAACTCTTCACTCTCACCACTGCATATTTCCAGTAAAATTATCAGGAAAGTTAAAATGACGACGAAGCAAACCTCATCGATTACATCTGCTGTCGCACAAATTTTAAAGAACGCGTTCCTGTTTCACGAACATAGTCGGTTGAAAAAGTGCTTGAAACTTTTGGCTAGGCATTACAAATGCCATTTGGTCACAGTTATTCACGACATGACGTGCAGCCCAATCCACAAACATCCTGCAATTATAATAAATTGCTGAAAGGATTGCAGGATAACGACACACAGTTCTAACAAGACAATTCATCAGTAACACCGAGACAAATATGAGAAACGAGTGTTCGCATAGCAACTTCCAGATTGCTTACAACGTCCAGATTCTTGCTGCTCAACTCAGCGTGTCCGCACAAATCCCAATGCAACAGCACGTAATCAAGTCCTACTTCACCGGTAAACCAACTCCATCTCTCCTACCTTCTCTGTGCGCACACGCGCAGAACACATAGCGCTGCGCAGGCAGGGAAATGAACACATCATATCATTGTGTACTAGTTGCGACGATGACCAACTTAACATAGAACAAAAACATAGCCTTTAGGTGCTTACTCTTTGGAACTAACCATGTGACCACACAAACAAGTTTGTGTGCGTCACGTTTAAAATAATTAGTTTTATGTATATTTGATGATTTTATATGTTTCCAGTAATTTTCACGTAATTTTAAAGCCTTGATTATAGTTGGTGTTGAACCTGATGATATAAATTTTGAAACATATAACTAATAAAATATAGTTTATTAATGTGTAATTCGTTATGAAAGTAGAAATTATGGTAAAAAATAATAAGTTTCATGTAATTTTGAATGTTTGGATATTGGTTGTAAAATATTTTAATATTATTTGTATGTTAATTTACTGTGAATTGTAAACTGGTAAAAAGTTCTTTGGGTATGTAGAGAGTAAGTTTCCTGTCTAGGGGCTAGGAGCACCCGGGAAACTTCTTAGTGGCAACCTAAACAAGACAGATGGCATAATGTTTAAGTGCTTTTTGATCTTAAAACTATGAGCCCATCCTAAGGCAGGTGCTTTAGCTACGCCACCAAGTTTTTGCAAGTTACATAATGGCTGCCATTGAACTATATAGGTACCAGGCTGAATTGTGAACATATAGAGCTTGTCAGGGCATATAGGGCTTCAGAGTTGATGGCCCTTGTGACTGGTGTATACTTAGCTTACATCTTGCCTTCTAGGTAGGTGAGGATGATGCAGAGTATGTACAGAAACATGTCCTACAGTTGCAGCTGTTTGTTCCTCACTCACATGTTTACATGCATCATGTTACAGGACAGTCTACATGGCTGTTCGAATTACATAAAATAAATTGTATTTAGTAAAGCAGAACTTACTTTAAGAATTTGGAAAAGGTAAGCCTGAGCTGGGGGTTAAAATATTATAGTCAGTCCTGAATTGTCTGTGGGTTGATTATCTGATTTGCTGCTTGACTGTGGCATTCAGTGAAACTTCTTTTTTGCACTTGTTAAAGGACCAGGGAACATTGTTGTAAAATGCAGGAAGATGTAAAAAGAGGGAATATTTTACTGGCAAAGCGGCTAGTGGAACCACAGAAAGTATGTTTTAAATGCAGGAAAGTAGAAGAAAGGGGTTCTACTGTATTTTGAATATAAAATATTGCATTTTATAGTTCACTGTAATTACTTCTGAATTATGTTTACAGGGAATGAAATAGTGAAATATGTGCAATATAATTTTACTAGCTATAGCAATTGTGATAAAATAATGTAATATGTATATCTTCATCTGAATTTTATAATGCTGTTATGTCACATTTTGTCTCCCCAGGGTCAGGGAAGCTCAAATTGTTAGGTGTGTATTCCAAATTTCAATTAATAAAAATAATTCAGAAAAAGAAGTTACAATTTATTTTTATTTTTGCACTCTCCCATCAAAATCCTTCATCCAAAACTAGAACCCTGCAGCATTCTTCAAAATTTGGCTCTTAAGTTTATGGAAAGTATGTTCTCACGAGGAACGTGCAATAGACATTACCACACACTAACGGCCTCTTAAATGTGAGCAGAATAAGTTTATTAGGAAAATGTTAGTGTCCACAAGAAGTTCAAAGAAGGAAGACCACGAATCCTGCCAGTGTATGCTAAATTTTCAACTTCATACTCTACGATCCAAAACTTTGGTATTGGCCCCGCAGACATGTCCATTTCAATATGTCACAATTTTTTTCTTAAGATTACTGAAATGAAATGAAGAAATTTTGGTTAACACTGAACACCTAGGTCCCTAGTGCTGGTGAGGGGTAACATGAGGTGAGTATGGAGCAGCGCTGGAATGAAGGGGTGGGGCAGACGGGAGATCCCTGAGAAAATCCGCTAGTCAGCGGCATTGTCCGGCATGACTCCCACATGCAAAAATCTGGAGATAGATCCTGCCGAGAATTAAACCCGGATCTCCTTGGTGGGTTAAGATGATGGAGGGAGAAGAGGCCTGATGTCAAAGGTAATTATGTAGTTTATTCACAGCCAATTACAGGCCTACTCATACTCCACTATCATTCCAGAACTCACCTGCCCAAATATAGGACGAACTAAACAAAACACTTGACTGTAATGACAATGATTTTTAGTAGGACGAACTAAACAAAACACTTGACTGTAAGTAATGACATAATGATTTTTAGTACTATTAAAATTCAAGTTGAACACTACTGCAATATGTTAGTTTTCATTAAATAAGTAAAATACAAATGTTACACAGGGTTCTTACTGTCATTAAAAAACTTGGAATTCTAAGTGTTTGGCTTTAATTCTTAAAAAGTCTTTAAATTATTGAAGTCCTTGAAAACTCCTTAAATTTTAAAAAATTTGTCTAATAATTATTTTTTTTATCATGAACCTTGAAATATTGAATAAATTTTTGAAAAACTTGTTTGTTTACATTGTAAAATTAATAAATTGTGGCTTCCTATTCCAATTTGTCTTGCGACATACATAAAACTTCACATTTGCATTCTCTCAATTTTCATTGTCTTTTTTTCTACACAAACTTGGTATGTCACATCAGTGGTCTGGTTTTTGTTCTATCGTGTGGCATTCTTATACTGTATGTGTAAATTTTCTGTTTCAAGCACATTGTACTGTAACTTAACGTCAATCAAAGTGTATTGAGCAAAAATGCATGAAATAATTTTGTTATTTGAACCGGTCATATTTTCATATATTTATGCCTGAAGTTTTTCATGTTCATGACAATGTTACTGGTACTGTAGGTCAATTGTTTAGACATTTTATTTTCTCATTGTCGTGGTTCTTGAAGCAGTACTGTATTGTCCTTGAAAGTCCTTAAATAGTCCTTGAAATATGTTGCAGAAGTGTATGAATCCTGGTTACAGTGCTGATGTTCTGATACAATTACGTCATGGATTAATAAGTGTCTACATTAAGAAAAAAAATAGTTAGTATATTTGCCTTTGCCTGTTCTGCAGTGCAGTAGGTAGCTGTAGAGACACATACAAAGAGATATGTACATCCAGGGTAGTTGTGGCCCAGGTGGTAGTGCAGCACGCTGAACTGGAAGCAGTTGTTGGTAGATGTGTCGTCCTGTGTACTACTGGGGAGAATGTTGTTGTGTTGACAAGTGTAGTGTGCGTGAGACTAGGAGGGTAAGGTGCGCTCTGTTACAGCAAGTGCTGGGCTGTGGCATCATCTTGGCTCTGATGCAAGAGTACGCCTACACCATCAGATCTACGGATGTTGGTCTGACCTGGGAGACTCACTTCAAGGCCAAGAAACAGTTTGAGGTGAGACCATCTCTCCTATGCCATCCCCGGCCAGTGTCGTTAGTTACTGCTCTGTCTGAACTTAGTCCTTAGTTGGCCTCTAGCAATTTAGTCGTGTTATGTATTAGTTAACTTTGGTGGAACTATTTAGTCAGTTCTAAATTATCTATGTATGAACTACCTATTTTCATTGTGGCCTATCTCTGGATCTTTGTAAGTAAAATAATTTTCTAAGAAATGATTACAGTAAAACCCTATTCTACAAGGCTCAATTTTACAATGCAGCATATCTCAATTTTACATCCCTACATACCTAATTTTGACAACACATACATCAATTTTACGATTTCACACACTTTAATTTTTGACCTCATTCCAAAGAAGTGTAAAATAAAGAATAAAACTTTTAATTTTCGAAAGGGTAAAAAATTTATGCAAAATGCAAGAAATTGCAATAATGGTTATTTGAAATCGTTAGCATGCAACAGCACACACTGCATTTACAATTAATTTGTAAGTCACAGCTATGAAATAAAGTGATATTCACAAAACAACTTTTAACGACACTGGCTGAAACTCACTTGAAGTGCACATCTGCCGAGTTGGGTCGCACACGCAACCCCATTAGTAACTTACAACGTCTTCATTTTTTTCCTTCTCCCTTCAGCTCTGCAACAAAAGTTAGCTAATTTCTATAAATAGTTATAGAAAAAATAATACAATTGATTACAATATGTTAGCGAGTCCACTGCGATAAAATAAGACCAAGAGAATAGCGATAACATTGTAGGTGGGAAATTATGCACGTAATACAGTAAGTAAAAGAAAGTTCACAAGGACTGATGATCTAATGCATAGGACTCAATTAAATATATTTAAAATTTGTCCTCAGCTTGCATGTCTACAGCACTCATCAAACTGATTACCACTTGTTACTCAAGCTTAATATTAGTTTGCCAGTTGCTCATCATTGTATACATATATTCCACTGTGCATAGGAAATCACAATATTAGCACCTTCAGTTAGGGACCATCCTGTATACGTATGTGACTGTAGTAAAACACTGGTCTCGCATTCGAGAAGACACAGTTTCAATTTACAGTCTCATCGTCCTGATTGTGGTTTTCCCTGGTGTTCCTAAATCACTCCAAGTGAAAGCTGGGATGATTCACAACTGGGAGATAACATGTGGCAGAACCCTTCCCTGTTTCCCATGTGCCTGAACCATGGGTTCTGTCCCTACGACCTCACGGCCAACGAGATGTTTAACCAAATTACCTAACTACAGTACCTGAATGTGTGTTCAAGGTAATACGTGTGGGTGTAAGTTAACCATCTAAGCAGCACTGTGATTAGTTTAAATTGAAAACATTGGAGCAAGCAGAATTTAAAAACTATTTTGAAAATATTAGTTGTTTAAGTGTTGAGAGTGGTTGTGTGATTGTCAGGGGACAGATCTGAGGAGAATCTTCCAACTGTGCGTACAAGCTCTGGGAGAAGTTGCTCGTACCAACATATCCTTCACTGTGGACGTGCTCAGCTTGTTGCGTCACCTTGTACGTGTTGCGGAGGGCGTGCTCACCTGGAACTTCATACACTCTGACTATATCCTTTTATTACGCCTGGTAGTCCTGCTCGCTCTTGAACTGTAGCACACAGCTGCCCGAGTCAAGTTGTTCTTCCTAATTAGTTAGTTCTGTTACACAATATTATAACTACCGTAGGTAAAGTACATAGTAACTTTGAGAACAGTAATATGTTGTCACGTACATATTCACAGATTCAGTAATTATTAAACGTTGTTAGTAAACCACTGGAACATTCTATAGTTTGAAATTGTACGTCATTAATATGATGTAGTTCATTGGTGGTTTTGTCTCCTGTATACTGAAAACTAACTTACTGTTTTTATATTTTGGTGGAACAGGGTCTTTGATGATGGACTTAGTCACTGGTATAGCTTGTTGTATGAGCTAAGAGATATGGGTCAAGGGATTGTCAGATAGCCGGAATTGTACTGTAGGTAAAAGATTAGCCCCTGGGGATAATTGCTTTTTTGAGAAGCATGCGCTTCCTCCAGGAGATGACTTTCGCAGCGGGACACGTGTGTCCTCTTCTTGCAACCGCTGATGGACCCTCGCAGTGGCCCTTACCTCGTCCAACCTCTGTATGATAGCGGAGGCTACCCTTTGCCTGTGTCACCTTCCAGCCCTAAGCCACGGCACGAGGTACTGTTTTGATTGTTGCACATTTGGTAGCCGAACTACTAACGAAAGGCACAACCTGTTGCGTGGTAAACTTACAGCCACGCTATCTTGATATTCACTGGTGTTTGAGGCAGCTTGGAACTACTTGTGTTGTGGATGTGTATCTATGTGCAGCACGTGCAGAAAATAGGTCCACATACAATTTGTACCCAATATACAGAACATACCACCCGCCGAGGCCGAATGAGGTCTCTTAGTATCAGTTCAGCAACGCTATTTACAATACTCCAGCACACGACATAACAGATCACTATAAAGGCGATGGGTACAACATGTGCACCAGTCGATGCAACTGTCCCTTCTGTGTGCGCACTTCCACCACTCGTACCGTACCATCCTGTCCAAGATACAACTGGCTTACTCTTGCGAGGCACCAACTCAGAGATGGCACACAATCCTCTCCAACCAGAACCAGATCTCCCACTGCAAGTCCAGGTTGTCCTGTGAGCCACTTACCACGGGGTTACACCAGTTCCTAAATTGATTGGCAAGGGCACATATAATTTTCCATTGCCGCGACAGACACAAACCACCATTGTTGTCTGCAGGAGGCTGAGGTACGGACACCAAGAGCCTACCAATGAGAAAATGGTCCTGTGTAAGAGCTGTAGTGTCACATGGATCAAATGAGAGAGATATCAAGAGCCTTGAATTGAGGACAGCTTCAACTCTCTTGCACAAAGTTATCAGTTCTTCAAGTGTCAAAATCCTGTCATCAATTGTTCGCCGGAGGTGATATTTATCAGATTTAACTGCGGCTTCCCACAAACCACCTTGGTGAGGACTTGCAGGTGGGAGGAATTTAAAATCAACAGAGTGGGCCAATCAAAAATTTTCCGACAGTGGCTATATCATAAGTTTGGTTAACGACTGATGAATTTGTCGTGAGGCACCTACAAAATTTGTGTCACCATCTGAATAAAGACTGGCACACAAACTGCGCCTAGAAACAAACAAGGTCAGAGCAGCTATGAAGCAATAAGCAGTGAGGTCAGAGATATGGACAGCTGTCGTGGTAAAGCAGACAGAGATAGATGTGGTTGGTTCACTTACGCAAATTGTTTAGCCGTGTTGAGATTGACTCTGCTTAATCCACTCCAGCTCGTTGAAAAACACAAGCAGGCGTGACTTTCACCCATCTTGGCGGGGGGGAGCAGTGTTTGTTGGTAGGTTGACACCAGAAGCAGCGAAAACATTTGAAGTTCCTTGATCAAATTAATGATCTTACTGAGGGAACCCATAATGTTTGGGTTAAAAGTGATTGTAATAGTTGTGGGGCAGCATGCAGGTACTTCAGATGATAGTGATCCATTAGGACTTCAACCTTAGGCTAGATGATAGGGAGCTTGGTTGAAAATGCCACATGTGCGTTCGATAAACGACCGCCCGCTCTGAGCACACCTTGTTGATGGAAAAATGGTGCCAAGCTCTGTAAGTGAGTAGAGAACCATTTTCCTTAGTGAATGAGATTTAAGTCTCTAGAGAAACAGGCATGTTTAACACGCTTACGGACATATGAAGTGGCTTGTGCCAACTCTGCAGAAAGTACAGTTCTGTGGGCACGAGATTGTCTGCGACAATTGTTAATGAACCGCATAAGTAGGCAAATACTCGAACAAGATTGGACCTTGAAAATTTTCGCAACAAAGGAAGTTCAACAGGATGTTCATTAGTGTTGACTATAACTAATGGGGGGTTTTCAGCTCTTGAGATTTCACTGACACTGTATTTTACTTTCGATAATGGTCAACAGTCCGGAGGTTCCACCAACCATTCTGGACCTTGCCGCAACATATCCTGGGTCAAACTCTCAGTAGGAAGTATTCCACGAGTCGCACAGCCAGCAGGGTTTTCAGATGATGCTATGTGTTTCCAAGACTCAGGAGGAAAACCCACTCTTGAATTTGGGCAACCCTGTTTGCAACATAAGTTTTTAATAGGTATGGCTGTGTTTTCAACCTGGACAAAACAATACTGGACTCGGTCCAAGCGTTAACTGAAACAACACTCAAGTGTTGGGCTAAAAAATCATGACAACTAGTGTAGCAACTTGGCCAGTAAGTGGGCTCAAGTCGAGGAAGGGAAACTTGTTCGAGAGGAGCAGCTCTTGACTTTACCGTGAGAATCACTAAATCGAAATCCTGATACAACTGTGAGAACATCCGCCAATCCTCCCATTGACCAGGAAAGATTGGCAAATTAATCTTGGGAAGTCTCACATTCTTAGCAGGGCCAGTACTAGATAGAAGGGATTGCTTGTGTACAACATGTCTGGCAAGAAGTGATGATACCAGGCGGTGAGTATCAGACAGTATGGTGAAAAATTTATTATGCGTGGTTGAAAGAACACTCTCATCAAATTCAACGGGAAAAGGTTCCAAAGATAATAAAACATTACAGAGACAGTTGACAGCTGCCTCTAGAGCATCTAGTTAAAAACCTAATACATTCACATTGTGAACCACTTCAAGTGTGATTTTGGAACATTCGGTTAACGACAGAATCTTCTCGCCAATGTGTTTCAACTTTGTTTGCTCAAGTTTGAACGTAAGTAAAAAATGCCTTGAAATTCATATTGATTAAATCAAGAGGCAATCAACGTGGAACCAACCAACACCGTGTCCAACCAGAAACAGCAAACAATATTGACACGCCTAGACGAAAACATGATAGAGCCAACAATAAATTAGGTTATCTCTCAACACAAACAGTTGAAAACAAAGAACACAACACTTTTTCAGACGTTACGATACCAATCTTACAAGGGCGGCCAGATACCAACAAAATAACAGTTTAGGCCTGCTCACCACGTGGCCGGAAAAAAAAAACGGCAAATTCGTCGTAGTGCACATTAAAAATCACATACAACGGCTTGAGCTAGCTGCAATTGGTCAACAATGTTATCTTTGTGAATATGATGTTCAGGTACTGAGTGGATTTAATGAAATACGTAGATTGGTCAGTCATTGGTCGCTTGGTAATAATCCAACACCAGAGGACCAAAAATGTTTTTGATTGTTGCACATTTGGTAGCCGAATGACTAACAAAAGGCACGACCTGTCGCGTGGTAAATTTACTGTCACGCCAGCTTAGTGTTCATTGGTGTTTGAGGCAGCATGGAACTACTTGCGTAGATTTGTATTCATGTGCAACACGTGCAAAAAAATGGGTCCACATACAATTTGTACACAATCTACAGAACAGAAACTGTGGACAATAATGAGAGGGTTATCCTCCTCTGGCAGGACAGTCGGATAACAAAAACTACTATTCGCAACATCAAAGGGTAAGTAATAGTTAAGATATTAATTAGTACTCATGGGCAGCCTCCAGGCTGGCTATGCGACTACATGCGTTAAACAATGCCTTTCCCAAGTGGTACGCCTTGAGCCAGCGACGAGTATCGTTTAATCCCCAGAGAGGTTAGCGACTGGTACTGCTCAGTTCCTGCCATTTCTCGCTTGGTCCAGGTGTGATATCTCACCGTAGGATGCCTGAAGGGCAGCTAGTTGCGATCCTCTCAACGTTTTCCATGGCCAGAGGAGTCGACAAGGATCCAGGGATGGGTAGGTGGGGGAGTTCGGATAGGTGTTGGTAGGTAGCTAGGGTAGATGGACGAACACAAGGTTCAGTGAAATTGTTTTTGCATATTACTAAAAACAGCCCCAGCCTATGCGGTGCAAAAGGCGTTCCTACTAGTACGGCCACTGCTAATTGTGACGCGGACATGAGAGCGAGGGCGGCCCAAAACTCCGGTGCGGTGACTTCTCAGCATGGTGCTGGTGGCGGCGGTAGAGTATCCAGCAGTGTGTGCTCTGATCTCGAAGTGATGTTCTGCGCAGTCCCAGCAACAGAGGATGAGAGCAGGTTCTTACAAGCTCTGTGGAGCGCCAACTGTCTGGCATCCCTCCGTGCAGGGGAGGCGATGTGCGGACGTGATGAGCGCCAGTCACAAGGGATGACTGGAACACCCTTCGCTGGTGCTTCCTTAGAGGTAGGTCTTCCGAGCAGTCTAGACGGTGTACGGTGATCAGAGTGTCAAGAGGGGGGGGGGGGGGA
>PNEQ01042900.1:0-31836 GCA_003012365.1 Medauroidea extradentata | reverse complement strand
GCAATAAAAAATCTTTATCGTCGTAAAAACGTACTTTGTTTACAAATAATTATGTAAACAGTGCTGTTTAAACTGCCGCGCAGTGGCGGGAACCAAGAATTAGTTCGGGGCCCTTCCGCTAGGGGCGCAGCGAACGTTTGCTCAGCTTCAATTGTCACTGTGGAAGATAGCATTCTATAAACCTCCCTATTCTGTGGCGCTATCGATAACTAGTCACGTGTTTAGGCGGCATTGTTCTCGGCGCGTAGCAGACTAGTGTTTTTAGTGACTCGGTAACGTTGGTATTTTGATAGTTCTTTGAGAAATCAAAATATCAAAATGACGATTGTGTTCGTTTACAGTGAGCGAGAAGCTAAATGTAATTAAGGAAGCAGAAGAAATAGGAAATTGCGCAGTACATCATAAATACATCACAGCGTGGTGTATTAGAGATTGGCGCAAAATGAAAAACAAGTTGCAGGATACCGTAGCAACGTCAACAGTTCGTCGTGACTAAACATTTTCGTCTAAATTTAATTTCGCTTCGCGTGTTTAGTGTTGCACGCCTCATGTACTTTGTTCGCGCTTTCGTTGCTTCGTGTGGACTCTCGTACGACGTAATGAAGTTTGTGTTACAGTTTACACTACTAATTGTTCATTTCGTTGGTTTTTGGACTCGTCTTTTCGCGTTTCAACAAATTCATTCGCACGAAAGCCATGCAGACATGTTTACATTTGATAACATGGGACTGCCGGCCTAACTCGACACCGCACGGTCCGGCAGCCTATGGCTCGTCCGACACGTGCTCTTCTAGCACTGATTGTTTACGTTTTTAATACACGGAAGTGATGCGTTTTTCTTGCTTATTAAATTTGTTTGTATAAAATAAGTTACCGTAAAACAATGAACCATATTATGTGCTAGCAAATTAAAGATTTTTCCTTTTCTTTTTAATTTTTCCAAAACATTTTTTTTTTTGCATTGGGTGATACAGATAACTTAATTTTTTCTTTTGTACAGAGAACGTAAATAGAAATAGTACATCATTAAAAACATACCTTATGTTAACAAATTTTTAATTTTTCTGAAATAAAAAAAATTATTTTTTCAAAATTGCGCACATAGGTCTCCCCCTTTTTTGAAGTCAAAATTTTGGGGAAAAATAGGGGGCCTTTGTGCACGTAAATACGTTGTATACTATTTGTGCATATAGAAATAAGTATGCTGTACACAGTGTCTAGTTCTAGTGACTTCCAAAAATACTTTGTGCGTTGTGTAAAGCATTGAGCTAAGAGAATGTTGAAAGTGTACATGCTAAGTCAAATATGAAGAGGACATAGAGCATATGCATTAGGAATCTTGTACCTTGTATATGTATAACTCTTGAACTGTGACACGGACCAAGCCGCATGCTCTAGGAAAAGCCCATCGTGTGCACCACGCATTCAGGAACACACCTGGCAAGCAGTACTGTGGGCGCATATGGGAACGTGCCAGACAGCGTGGTTACAAGAGGCCACAGCGCCCCGACGCCGCCCCCACAGTCAGACGTGACGTTCAGCTGTAGACAAAATTCCCTTAATCTTTAGCCATTGCTAAGAATACACCCCATCAAACCTAAATGCCACAAACATGCCATGAACCACGAACTGTCAGTGCGGGTGTTCTGTGTAAGTGAGGGCAACGGGGACACATGTGCAGTGTAATAAAGAAACTTGAGAGTCCAGGAGTAACCTTGTTTTCCTAAAAATCAACCCCTTGGAAAGACTTGTCAGGTCTAACCTCAAACACAGGTAGAAACACCCCTGCGCCTAACGTCATGTTGGACTCGCCCAACCGGCAACCTCTGCCGCGTAATTTCTTTAAAACATAATTGTTAAAATACTTTTTTTATAATAACATTGCTCTCCAGATTTTTCATTTAACCATATTAAAGTAATTCTCTGTTCTTAATGTAATTTAAATGCAAGTAACGTAAAATATTTTCCGACCCAAATTCTTTAAAATATGAATATGAACATTCCAAACAATCTTTTGGACATTAATCAGCAAGTCTAAATGTTCTACAATTTTTCAAGTGCTTTGTTTGTATGTTGTACGTGTTTTTATATGTTAACGAAGTTTTGGCGCGCTCAGCGGCGTGGTCGCCCTGAGCCCGCCAAGGCTTCGGCAGTTGACTACTGGCGGCGTGTCGAGGCGGTTCGGCTCCGGTCGCTCGGGCACCAGCATCTCTTTGTCTCATCATTTCACAGCAATAGTTATTTTCTTCGTCTTTTGGAACATTTAATTTAACATTAACTTCAGTGCCCGGGTTAACCCCTCACCCCTGTCGACTCGTTCCGCGCCCAGGGGCTTATATACTTTGTTTTTTCTACTTCCCACCACGTGGGATTTTCGCCGCATTGCCTACTGGACGGGCTATGTCCGGGACCGCTTCAGCCATCGCCAGGATGGCTTTTTGTACTGGGAGACCGATGTGAGTGAATAATAACGCCTTGCCTCTATTTTGTGTTGTTATTGACTTTGCCGCTTCACTGTGTTTCAGGGCACGGGACCCTACAACCCAGTTACGTAATTTTTATATGGGTGTACAGGTGCCCGAAATCCCTGTCGAGTGCATTGTATATGTGTGGATATGAGCATGGGGAGTGCCATAAAACTCCCCGAGAGTAAGTAGAACGGCGGAGGACGAGGAGAGTTTTGAAGCCGGCCGACAGCCACACGGCTCTGAGACCACTCCACTCGTAACACCTGAGTGCCGGTTCTCCGCTAACTGGCTGGCGCCTAGTCGGGAACGCTCTTAAAGCACGCTAGTATATTCATATTCAACATCTCCTCCACCCTCGTCCCCGTCAAGTGGCGCCGCAACTAAGGGCTTCAATTTGAACCGTCAAGTCACATAGTAACGTACGTGCTTCAATTCGCGCAAACGGGACATTTGGGAAGTGAACAGTGCATGTGAACGGGACATTTCGCGTGCGCCACGGCCACGTGGTCGCCATTGTACGTGATGCGGAGGAAAGAGTGCGCGAAGGCGGCCATTTTGCGCCAACATTCCAACATCCACCCCCTCACCCCTACGCCTGCCGGCTAGGTGGGTGGCAGAGAGCGCTCAAGGACAACCACCCCTCCACCCGGAATATCGATCGCCGAGACTACCTCCCTTCCCCTCCCGCGCCGCGCGAGGGAGGCTGCCGCGCCGAGACCGGTGACCTTGCGGAACGACAACGGACCAAGGTGCCGCGCGTCCAGGACCACGCAACTGCGCCGGGCTCCCGCGACCGTGTTACCGCGCTACCGTGCAATGGCGTACTACGGCAATTGAGGGAACGTCGCCCACATTTGCAATGACTGTCTTGGACAAATATCAGAAAATCCGGCGGAATACAAGTATTGCTTAAAGACAGTAAACACGAGGTGGCAACCGCAGGATCGCTTCCGCGATTTTCGCGAGGAGCTGCTGCGGATAGCGCCCGATGGCATCTCCACACAGACGTGCACGTACTGCGGGAAATTATGGCAAGACGCGAACAAATGGGCGCACATCGCGCCCACGGCCGTGTGCTATTGCGCCGCACAACAAGACTACTGGAAAACAACAACAAAGCGTAAGGTAGACAAAGTGAATGTGTGTGACAGCATGATGTGCGGACACTACGGACCTTGCACCGCGCAGTGTGAGAGTTGCGCCCGGAAATACCATGAGAGTTGTGTCTCTGCTACAGAGGCCATCCAGATATTAATGGGACTGTTCCGATGCGACCAGTGTTTCACCACCAACACTCACAAGACCGGTGCGCGTGCAGACAGTACTAGCAACCAAGGGGACGGGGAAACAACCGCTATCGGCTCGGGACCACGGGACGCTGTAAACGTCCGCGTTGTCGCGAGATGCGGCACGCCCCCCTCACTTGTAAATTCTGCGGAAGCAAAACACACGCAGAGTGCTTAGTTGCAGAGGAACAGGCCACTGTAGTAGGAGCGGGCTTCGTGTTACGTCTGCCTAGCAGTCACCAGCTATAGGTCCTCTCAGTCACAGGAAGGACCAACCCCAGCTATCGGGACCCTAACGTCACGAACAAGCATCGCCAACTACCATTGCGATGATACAGAACATCACGCTTCCACCCACGGTCAGGGGCCCGACAACCTTTGCGGGTACACCACGGGAAACGAACCCAGGGACAGTTATACCAACTGTCACGAGTACACCCTGTCACTTCCAGTCACTGCCCATGTTCGAGGGATTACCGAGCGAGGACCCCGCCGACTTCGTCGAAGACTGCACCAAACGTGTCCAGAAGTACGGCGTTGGACCCGACGAATGGGCGCAGTGTGTGGGTAGGCAACTGGTGGGACAAGCAGGAAATTGTTGGTGGTGTAACATGACGCAATACGGGATGCCATGGCACGAATTCCATAGTTTATTCATAGCGCAATATGGGGAGACCTTTGGGTTACTGCAAGCCCAGAGCCACTTAGCGCTAGAGCCACAGGGAAACGAGCCTCTATCCGCGTTCGTGTCACGGAAGTACCATGTGCTCCGCAAATATCAAACGCACCTGACAGACCGACAGGTACTCACGGCAATTATCGAAACAGCAAGACCCGAGTTCCGTGCTTCATTGGTGCCATTGCTACACTACAGTGCGAGTGAGTTTATCAGAGCGGCAACACTGTTCGAGCGCCAGATGCTCCAGCCGGCAACGCCGTGCCCACAGTGACCAGCAGCTGTCAGCCACGCGGAAGGGAGTGCTCCGCCAACCAGCATGGCGGGCAACACAACAACAGGTGACGCAACACGACCACGCAGGGGAAATACCAGGTATGAGAGTGACCACTTTACTCCTAGGAGTGTTGACAACCATGTACCTAGCCGCCCTTTCCAGCCGGACTATAGCAAACCACCACGATACCCATGTTGGTACTGTGACGGCCGCCAAATGCATTGGCACAAAGACTGCCCTAACGCACCTGCACGCGACAGGCGAAATAGCCACATGAGTAGCCACCCGCCGGGAAACCGCCAGTACGAGTCACAAGGCCTGGCGCTCCCGGCGACCCACGGTCAAATGTAAACAAACCCGAACCTACTTCACAGTCAGCCTTGCTCAACCAGATATACAGTAAACACCACCCACCTTTGAGAATAGTGGTTAATATCAATAATCTCCACTGCTACGCCATTGTTGATACCGCAGCCTCACATAACTTTGTCTGACCAGAACTTGTTACCAACCGAACTGTTGATCGTGTAAATCAGGCCGTACAGCTAGCCACCCGGACTGGGAAGTGTGTAACCATCGGCCAAGCCACAATTACCGTGCGCATACGCAACCTTGAGACAACCACAACCGCATTAGTCACACCGGAGCTCAGGGAGGATGTCATATTGGGCTTACCCTGGCTCACGGAACAAAACATAGTAGTAGAGGCTGCAGCAGGATGGATTAACTTTGGCACGAGCGAGCACAGCACGGAATATGGGACCGGGCATCGAACCAGCGACCCACCACCTGCAGTGCATTTGAGCGACATCTCCAATAGTGTACTGCCAGCGCACCAGGCTGCCTTCCAGCGCCTGTTAGATGAGAGACGCGAGATGTTCGCCGATTGTCACAAACTGAAACGCACAGCGGTAAAGGAACATCAGATTCAGCTCAATACCGCTCGACCTATATACACCCCCCCATCCTAGGAGCTATCTTCCCCATCAGGCAAAGCTTAAAATAAACAAATCCAGGAGATGCTTGCGGACGGTGTGATAGAGCCGGCAAACAGTCGCTACAATTCGCCCATCACGTTAGTACCTAAAAAGGACGGCACACTACGTTTTTGTGTGGACATGCGCCGTGTCAACCAGGCCACCAAGAGTCAGGCCCCGCCGTATATTAGTGTGAGGAGTGCCCTTAACACCATTGGCCACGCCTCAATATTCACCACACTTGACTTGCGCAGCGGCTACTGGCAAGTGCCAGTACGTCAGAGGGACAGGGAAAAGACGGCGTTCATGGCCCCCGATGGCAGCCGGTATCAGTTTTGCGCCATGCCCTTCGGATTGCAGGGAACTCCCGCCACATTTCAGACCATGATGGTCCAGGTCCTGGAGGGTCTGTCGGGCGAATTCATCCTGGCCTATCTGGATGATGTACTCATTTGGTCCAGAACTTGGGAGGAACACCTAACCCACTTGTCACTCGTGCTAGAGCGGCTTGCCATCAATGGCTTAACGTGCGCTGTCAAGAAGTGCCAAATCGGCCAGGGAGAGGTAGAATTTCTGGGACACGTAGTGAGCGAGGATGGGGTGAAAGCGAACGCCGAACATCTGCGCCTGATCAATGAACACCAACCGCCTACCACGCGCAAGAAAATGCATAAGTTTGTCGGGATTCATTAATTGGCTGAGAGAGCACATACAAGACTTCGCGACGATCACCGCACCCCTAACCGCACTAGTGTAACCACAGAAACGATATGTCTGGACTGTCGAGGCAGAGGAAACGTTCCAGGAAGTCAAAAGGAAGTTTGCGCAGTTCGGAACCCTGGCGTACTATGACTACCAACGCAAACTGTATTTACAGACGAACACGAGCCATGACGGTTTTATACCAATGTAGTGAGCGAGGAGAACGACGCGTGATAGACTACGCGAGCTCGAAATTCGGCCCAACCTAGAGAAGCTATCACGTGAACGAACAAGAATGCCTCGCAGTAGTATGGGCAATGAAGTGCTTCCGCGCTTATTTGGAATATCAGCGGTTCGTGCTACGTACCGACAATAGGTGCCTAGTCTGGTTACAAACAATGCGAGACGCGCGCAGCAAGCTAGCAAGTTGGTCAATGACCCTGCAGTCATACGACTATGAAGTCGAGCATGTGGCTGGTCAGGAAAATCAACTGGCCGATGTGCTATCGCGATCCCCCGCCCCGATGTCATAGTGTATGACGAGAACGACAGGGAGTAGTAATACCACCGAAATACCCACACCAGGGAGGGGTGCAGTTGTACCAACTCACGGCGGAGGAGCACCAGGAAAACGTCAACCAGATACACGAACAAGTGGTAGTGGCGCAACAAAGCTGCCCACAGTGCCAGCAGAAACGCGCGGATTGCGAAAACGGGATAGTAGACCACTGGAGGGTGGTAGATGGGCGAGTAGAGAGCCGCCCCCCCTGCGCATGAGGGTTCGTGGAAGCTGTTTGTACCCGAGAGCGAGCGAACAAGAGTATTACGGCACGCACACGACAGCCAATTCACCGGCCACCCCGGTGCACACATAACACAGCGAAACATCGCGAAACTATTCTACTGGCCCGTGCGACAGTGTGATATCTGTAACCGCTACAAGTCGAGATGCCCCGACGGCCAGCAACAGCAGCAACCCCGCATACCTACCGAGCCATTTGAGACAGTGGCCCTTGATATCATGGGACCCTACCCCCGATCCACAGGCGGAAAGAGGTTCATCTTGGTGGTCACTGATTTGTTCTCACAGTGGACAGAGGCCTACAGGATAGCGAGGACGCGAGTCAAAGCACTGGTCAGGACTTTAAACGCTGAATTCTACGCCCGCTGGGGATACCCCAAGGTCCTGCTAACGGACAATGGCTCCCAATTCACCGGCCGGATGTGGAGAGATGCTAGCGAGAAGTGGGGCATGTACCACCATACCTCAGCCATTTACCACCCACGCGCCAACCCCTCGGAGCGGCGGAACCAAGAGCTGAAAACGCAACTGCGCATCCGTGTGAGGCGGAAACATGAAAGTTGGGCGGAACATCTGCCGGCCGCACTTTTCACACTCCGTTGCCGAGTGAACGCAGTAACTGGCCAAAAACCTGCCGCTGGCCTGATAGGCAATAACTTAAAGCTGCCGGGAGAATATCACTGTGTCCCGAGAGACGAGGAACTGGGAGGCGAAGACAGCAGGACGAGCAGGAGAGCGGCACAGCATGCCACCCTGCGGGAGATCCAACAACGCTATACGGGTCAGTGGCTAAAACACACAAATCGACCACCGACAATTTTGCGCCCAGGCCAGAGAGTTTACACAAAAACACATCCACTGTTGGCCGGGAGCAAAAAGTACTGTGCGGGGTTCGCAGCAAAGTAGAGCGAGCCGCACAAGGAGGTGCGTGCGTATGGACCAACTAGCTACCTGATACGACACGGAAAGGATAGAGCAGTGAAGGTTCACGGAGACGACCTGTGCTTGGCGCAGGGCGATGCAACAATGGAGACCCCCACAATGCCAAGAAGGCGGCAACCAGAAGAGGGAACGGAGCTAGGTGAGGAGACACCACGTGCAGGGGAGACGACGCCAACCAGGTGTATCAGGCATCTTTTCACGGACAACTCACCGGGTCCAGTGGCCCTGGAACCTGGTAACCAGGGAAGGACCGGCCACCCACCAAGGGGGAGGGTCGTCGCGCTCCCAGCATCGGACGTGACAAGGCCAGCAGATACGGAGGGGGAAGGAGACCCCACTGCCATGCATGCACACATCCCGGCGCTCTGCATCGGGACGTAGCCGAGCAGCGGGCACGAAAACGTCCCAGGGGTGACCATTACGGGACCACCGCGACACGCAAGGACCCCAAGAGGAACGGTTGCTTCAAACCTCGGCTCGCTACCGGGGGGAGACGACGAGCGGACACCCTCTGGTCCCATGCTGGACAACACGCAGTGCACCATGGGTGTCACCCGGACGACGCTAACCCATGAGGACGGACGGCTGGTCACGCTGCTCCTCCCCGCTGCACCCGCATGGACACAGGTCTCGGGCCTACACAGCCACCGCCCCAGGTCGCTGATGACGGGCCAACCCGGACCAACAGCGGAGGCCCCCGGCCTCCTCGCCGCTCCGAGCGCCTGCACCTGCGTGGGCGACAGGGTGCCTCACAACGCCCCGGCCAGACCAATGGAGACACGCTCCCCGACAACCCTGCAGCGGCGCTACGGACTCCAACGGCAGCCGACGGGCCCGCGGAGCCAACCCTGTTGCAGGTAAGAGACGGTGGGCGTCGTGGTGCACAGACGGGCTCCAGAAGCGGGGGCCGTATGACGCCAACCAAGCCGCATGCCTTCGGAACAACCCGTCGTGTGCACCACGCATTCAGGAACACACCTGGCAAGCAGTACTGCGGGCGCGTATGGGAACGCGTCCGACAGCGTGGTTACAAGAGGCCACGGTGTCCCGACGCCGCCCCCGCAGTCAGACGCGACATTCAGCTGTAGACAAAATTCCCTTAATCTCTGGCCATTGCTAGGAATACGCCCCATCAAGCCTAAATGCCACAAACATGCCGTGAACCACGAACTGTCAGTGCGGGTGTTCTGTGTAAGTGAGGGTAACGGGGACACTTGTGCAGCGTAATATAGAAACATAATAGGCAAGGGGTAACCTTGTTTCCCAAAAATCAACCCCTTGGAAAGACTTGTCAGGTCTAACCTCAAACACAGGTAGAAACACCCCTGCGCCTAACGTCATGTTGGACTCGCCCAACCGGCAACCTCTGCTGCGTAATTTCTTTAAAACTTATAATTGTTAATATACTTTTTTTATAATAACATTGCTCTCTAGATTTTTCATTTAACCATATTAAAGTAATTCTCTGTTCTTAATGTAATTTAAATGCAAGTAACGTAAAATATTTTCCGACCCAAATTCTTTAAAATATGAATATGAACATTCCAAACAATCTTTTGGACATTAATCAGCAAGTCTAAATGTTCTACAATTTTTTCAAGTGCTTTGTTTGTATGTTGTACGTGTTTTTATGTGTTAACGAAGTTTTGGCGTGCTCAGCGGCGTGGTCGCCCTGAGCCCGCCAAGGCTTCGGCAGTTGACTACTGGCGGCGTGTCGAGGCGGTTCGGCTCCGGTCGCTCGGGCACCAGCATCTCTTTGTCTTATCATTTCACAGCAATAGTTATTTTCTTCGTCTTTTGGAGCATTAAATTTAACGTTAACTTCAGTGCCCGGGTTAACCCCTCACCCCTTTCGACTCGTTCAGCGCCCAGGGACTTATATTCTTTAATTTTTTCTAGTTCCCACTACATGGGATTTTTGCCGCGTTGCCTACCGGACGGGCTAGGTCTGGGACTGCTTTAGCCATCGCCAGGATTGCTTTTTGTACTGGGAGACCGATTTGAGTGAATAATAACGCCTTGCCTCTATTTTGTGTTGTTATAGACTTTGCCGCTTCACTGTGTTTCAGGGCACGGGACCCTACAACCCGGTTACGTAATTTTTATATGTGTGTACAGGTGCCCGAAATCCCTGTCGAGTTCATTGTTTATGTGTGGATATGAGCAAGGGGAGTGCCATAACACTCCCCGAGAGTAAGTAGAACGGCGGAGGACGAGAAGAGTTTTGAAGCTGGCCGTCGGCCACACGACCCTGAGACCACTCCACTCGTATCACCTGAGTGCCGGTTCTCCGCTAACTGGCTGGCGCCTAGTCGGGAACGCTCTTAAGAGCACGCTAGTATTTTCATAATAAACATCTCCTCCACCCTCGTCCCTGTCAACTGTCCTGTGCAAAACTGTAATAAGGGTGTTTTATTGCATATGGCATAACCATACATAGTAATTACTAATGCATGGTTTTACTTTTTTTACAGTGCTTTATGGAAACTGCGCAGGACTTCATGTTTGTGAATTGTCATAGTTTTGTAGCATTGTGGTTAATTTTTTCCTTTTTTTAAGTGCATGGTAATAAAAAAATACGGAGCTATGCATTAGTAAACATTTGATCCAAGTCGGTCCAATAATTGTGTTCCAGAAGTGTTTAATTAGGATTGTTGAAATTAAACTGTATGTGACCTCTGGATACCACAAAATCATTGTCTTAATTTTTGCAGGTACCAGCCTGACACCGAACCGGTCAATACAAGGGAGACGTAGATCAGGAGCAGTTTCTTTAAATGGGGAGCGCCTCAGTGGCTGGACCACTGAAAAGAAAAATCTTGCTTGTTTACAGCAACAGCTACTATTAAAGGAGCACCAAGCAAGATCAGTAGGAGTCGGAAGTACATCATGTTGACATGAAAATAAAAAACTTAATTTGCTTGATATTGAATTAAAAACTAAACGCGCCATTTTAGAGAAGATTGAAAAAGAAAATTTATGTAATAATTGCCCGAGTAGTGTATATAGCAACATGTTGTGATTGTAGCTAAATCTTGTGATAATAGCCTAATCTAATGTGTAAATATTTATATATTGTTTGCAAAACTATAAATAAAATGAAAATAATTGTGATGTATGTTTTCGTGTATTATTTTGGAAAACAATCAATTTGTAGGTTTAATTGTTTAATATAGACTATTCAGTAAAAAATTGAATCCCAAATTATTATTTAAATTATGACAGAACTAAATTTTCTCGACAAAATGTTACAATGTAACCATTTAAAAATTAATTTGCTTCAGTTTAGGTACAGAATGGGTACTTTATTAAATTACGACACCGACAATTACCTCATCAATTAAAATTCTCAGGGCTGTAAGAAAAAAAATTTGTTTCACAAGTGTGTTAAAAAAGAAACTGTAATGTAAATAAGCGAATTTGAATGAAGCAGGTAAACAGTTGTATCTTTAATTAGCTAAGTGATAACAGCGATGAGTATTGATTCTACGCTATTCAAAATATATATATTTAAATTATTTTTGACACAATAGTGGCACACTGTTTAACTCCTCGCATTCAGAAAACTAAATTTTCTCAACAGCTTGAGAGGTGCTGGTGACCAAGTACAATCAATTTAGACAAAGTGTATAACACAAATACTAGCAGAGTAATAAGGTAGACACACACAAGCACTGACGGTAGAAAACTGAATTTTATTAGAAAAATTAAAAATATCACAATGTCACTGTTTCATTCAGAAATTAATTTCCTTCAGCACAGGTACAGAATGGATTCTACTTAAATTATAACACCAACAATCATCTCGTCAATTAACATTCTCAGGGCTGAAACAAAAATTTGTTTCACATGCGTAAATGAAAGAAATTATGTAAAAGAGTAATTTATTACTAACCAATAAAATAGTCTTATCGTTAGTTCACCAAGTGGTGAGTCTTACCACATCAGGTAAATTATAAATCTTGACTGAATGAATAATTTTTTGTTTACACTCTGGCAAATTTAGTATAAGTCAATCTCGTAACAGTACCTTGTGTTAAAAGAATGAAAGTTACTATTTCTTAACCTGAAAGTATTAAAATTACATATGACAAATGTTACAAAATCATTAATATACAAATCAATTGTATACAAAGGCCAAAAATGTGACTTATGACCTAATCAACAATCCTAGATTTTTTTTTAAATTTTAAAATGCAAGTTCTCTTACAGTATTGTTCCATTGACACAGAATCAGTTTTTTAAAAAATGCTTGTGGCTAATTACCTACTTTAAAATACAACTAATGATATTTACATGCATGGTCAAAGTTACTTTTATCCTCCTTCTCCGTCGCTGTTTTCATCATCCCCATCAATGACGTCACAGAGTGGCCGGAACCGCGCTCGCCTGGAAAGCTCTAGGAGAGGGTTCGGAGGGGTGAGTGGCAGGCATGCCAGCTCAATTCCCTTTGTCGGCGTCGCGCTCTGTGTATCGTCTACGGGCACTGTCATCCTTATCCGCTCATCTGCGAGGTTCGCAGAGTACGCCCGCATCATGGGTGGTGTCTATTGATCCTCTTGCACAGTATATGGCAGCTTGTGGCACCGCTGTAATAGGCCCTTGCATCGAAGAACGGGCTCCATCGTGGGTGTCAGCTGAGCGAGGCGCCGCGACGCTAAGCGTCGCAGCGCTGACAGGCGCAGGGGTGACACTAGAATGCCGCAATGTTAGCGGACACAGGGAAGTCTAAGAAGAAGGGGGTCGTCCTCCCAACTGAGTGTCGACTTCAGACTGTCGGGGCGTCGGGATGCCCGGCGTCGATGTGCCGATCCCTCGTGGGACTGTTTCCCCATCAATCTCATCCAGCTTGGTAGATGCTGTTACGTCGTGTACGGGCTCTTCACATGGGGGCGGCGCCTGGACATCGGAGTCATGTTTATCAGCCAGTCGTATATCGTCGCGGTGGACGGCAACTCGTCGGCATTGGCTGAATCGCACTAAATAGGTAGTTTTTCCTGGACGGCGGACAATGGTGTGTGGTCCGGTCCACTTTGCTGCCAGTTCCGCGCAAAAATTGATTTTGCTAGCTGACTGGGGGTGGGTGCGGACATAAACACATTGTCCAGGTCGCAGCTGTTTTGGCGGGCGTGAAGTGGTAGGCACCCATTGTTGTATATATTGTTGTTGGTGGTCACGTACCTCACACCTCTCTTTTGCACGCTGTTCACGCTGTGCGTCACTGTTCTCCGGACTATCGTGGTCATTTGTCTGAGGGCACTGGAGCTCGCCTGGCACCGGCAAATTGTGACCCAATAGAATGGCAGCAGGTGACTTTCCCGTGGCAGCGTTTACACGACGTCTCATAGTAAACAACGCCGCTGGCAAATGTTCCGCCCAACTGCGGTGATTATCTCCCACTCTCAAGCGCAATTGTGTTTTCAAATCTTGGTTGCGTATCTCTGTGGGGTTGGCTCGAGGATGGAAAACTGCCGTTCTCATGGGAGCCACGCCCCATGCAGTACACGCATCTCGCCACTTTCTCCTAGTTAACTGGGCTCCATTATCTGTAAGCAAGTACTTGGGGTAGCCCCAGCGAGGAAAGGATTCAGAATTCAAGGTCTTGATAATAGTGTTCGCGCGTGCACTGGGAATCGCGTATGCTTCGGTCCAACGCGAAAACAAGTCCGTCGCGACTAGCACGAATCGCTTGCCGTTGGGCGTGCGAGGGTATGGGCCCATTAAGTCGAGCGCTACAGTTTGAACAGGTTCGGTGGGAACACGTGGTTGCTGTTGTTGCCAGCCGTCAGTCCGGCGTGAATTTAAACAATTGCACTTAACACACTTGCGCACATACTCCCGCACGTCGCGTGCTATACCAGGCCAATAGAAGGTGTCACGGGCGTTCTTCAGTCTGTTGTGCTCCCAGGTGACCCGCTATGGCTCCGTCGTGAATGTAGAGCAGCACATCAGCACGTACACTAGTTGGGACGAACAGAGTCCATCAGTCACGAGCCTTCGGCGAACAGGACTCGACGCGATTGTCGACCACTCTCCAGCGCTCATGTACCCCAGCGATGCAGTGCTCCCGGTACTTCTGTGACACCGGTCATTGTCCTTGGGCGTGTACGATGCGGTCGTACAAGTCGTGCAGCGGTATTTCGCTTTCTACACTGACCTAGTTAAGGTTGATGCTGTTGGTGTCTACAGGTCCAGTCGGGGCTAGGATGTTCTCCCACTCGGCATTGTCAATGGTGATGACACCAGGACATGGCGACCTCGACAGTGCGTCTGGAAGCTGGTTCTCTTAGCCTGGAATGTGCTCGACGTTAAAGTCGTATGCCTGTAGTAGTAAGGACCACCGAGCCAGCTTGCTGCGGGCCTCCCGCATTGAATTCAACCACCTGAAGCATCGGTTATCCGTCCTCAGTGTAAAGCGACAGTACTCCAGATATGAACGGTACCGCTTTACAGCCCAGATGACGGCGAGGCATTCCCTCTCGTTCACATCGTAGCGACACTCTGTAGTGCCAAACTTCGCGCTAGCATAGTCGATGACACGCCGTCTGTCATCGTCGTCCAGTTGGTACAAGACCGCACCATGGCCTTCCTGACTCGCATCAGTTTGCAGAATCAGTCGTTTTGTGGGGTCGTACCTGGCCAGGGTAGGGCAGGTCATGAAACATTGTTTGATTGGGGTGAATGCCTCTTCTGCTTCAGGTGTCCACCGGTACTGTTTCTGGGGCGACAACAACGCCGTAAAGGGGGCCGTCACAATGGCGAACTCCTCTACGTACTCTCGGAGCCAGTTGATAAGTCCGAAGAATTTCATCAGATGTTTCCTCGTATGAGGCTGATGGTACTCTCGTATGATACGGGGGTGTTCGAGATCAGGGCGGTTACCCTCAGCATCGACGATGTGTCCCAGAAAGTCAACAGTGGTCTTGCCGAGGTGACATTTAGGTACTGCAGCCGTTAATCCATTTACTGTGAGCCGTTCGAGAACCAGAGACAGATGACGGAGGTGGTGTTCCCAAGCTTCCGACCAGACAACTACATCGTCCAGATAGGTCAGCGCGAATTCACCGATGAAGCCGTCCAGTCCGCACACCATTATACTCTGGAACGTGGTAGGTGTACACTTCAGGCCGAAGGGCATCGCGCAAAACTGGTACCGGCCTCCATCGGCTGTTGTGAATGGTGTCTTATGGCGATCTGTTGGTCTGACGGGTACCTGCCAGTATCCACTCCGGAGGTCGAGAGTTGATAAAATCTTGGCTTGGCGCAAGGTTGCAAGTGTGTCTCTTATGTTGATATATGCAGGGGGGTTGCAGATTTGGTTACCTGGTTGACAGCACGAAAATCGACACAGAAACGCCAAGTCCCATCCTTCTTGGGTGCAAGTGTGACGGCGGAGTTGTAGCGACTGTCAGATGGCTCGATAACTCCATCACAGAGCATCTCTTGCACTTGCTCTTTGATTATCCGAGCTTGGTGTGGTAGGTAGCTGCGTGGTGGTTCGTATATTGGTTTGTCGTGCTCCAGCTCGATGACGTGTTCAGTGACAGTGGTACGTCGCAGCATGTCGTGGGTAGCAAACACATCGCGTCTCTCGTCCAACATGTGCTGGAAGGTTTCAACGAACTGCGGCGGCACATCGTTGTCGATTTCCGTCAGCGAGATAGATGGCACAGTACCTGGAGGACGTGGGTGTAGAGCGTATGCGATGCGCCTTTCTGTAAGGCCAAAGTGAATCCGGTGGCGGCTGGCTCCACTACTGTATTTTGTTCAGTGAGCCACGTGAGCCCCAGAATAACTGCCTCACGTAACTCTTCGGACACAATTGCTGATGTCACTGTCTCTATATCACGTATGCCGACGGTAATGTCGACGACACCAGCAGGTCGGCACTCCTGATTGTATGTGGCTAGTTTAATGATTTGATTGCATGGTCTGATAGTACTATTTTGCACGAAACGGGGATGATAAAAATTATGTATGGCTGCTGTGTCTATGAGAGCTAAACATGGGACCTTGTTTACATGCACTGGTATAGTGATACACTGGTTTTGTGAACTGAACATCTGATTGAGCAAAATTTGTTCTGGAGTCAATACTGAGGTTTTTTTTCCTGGCAATGGGGAGGCGGGAACGTCCGGTTCCCGTTCCCCAATTACTCGTTTCCCGGCCTCGAGCCCTTGCCGTGTACTGTATCGCGAGAGTTCGACGTCCGATGGGGTCAGTCCTTGTGCCAGTGATACTAGCTGTCGGGACAGTATTGGCATGGTGTTCGCGATTGTTTGTTGTAGTCTGCCCATACGCGTTGGTCACGACGCGGGGTTTCACTAGGTGGCCTTGGCGATTCACTGTTTTGGGCTATCACTACCTGCTTCGGGTGTCTTGTCATATCTGGCTGTTTGTTCAGTCCGCCGACGTCGCGCGAATCGCAGAAGCGCGGCACAGTTGATAAACTACGTGTCGTGGAAGGCATGTTCCGTTCTAACACTGCAGCGGTCTTAAGGAACCCTTCTAGTCCACTATGTACTAGCGGAAAGAGGGCGTGACGGAACTGGGGCAAGGTCGTCTCTGCTGCCACTAGTAGCACTTCATCTTCCGGTAAGTAAGGTTGAAATCTCTGCACCGTGTGTACCTTCCTAGTGAGGAAGGCGGTGAGTGACTCGCCCTCTCGCTGCTCCTCGAGCGTAAGTCGACTCTGCATCTGGATCGAATAGTAGGCATCACTAAACTTCCGCTGGTAGGCTGCGTCAAACTCTGCCCACGTCATACCGTACCTCTTGATGGCTCGCCACTAAGCACTTGCTTGACCTTGAAGTTGGTCACCAACAAACTGAGGCCATTCAGCTGGGCTAACGCCATATCGCTGTAGTCGCGTGGTAAATGTCCTTGATAAACTCACAGGGGTCCTCGTGACCTAGCCCGGCAAAGGTCGGCAACACCTGGAACTTGGCTGGCGTCGGTGGTTCCGTCATGTATGGCACAGCTGACATTTTTGAGGCATCCGTAAAGCTGCTGAAAGTGGAGCCATAGTAGCCGGTGTGCATGTGTGAGGTGTTCGAAGGTACTGGACTATGTTGACAGTGGTCGTGGGAATAGTGTTGTTCGCCAAGGTCGACAGTGGTATGCGGACCTCAGGTTGATGTGGTGGTGCTGGTATGACACACACCATCTGGTCGTCCAACCGACGCTCAGACTCACAGGTCCAACATGAATATTGTTGACTCTGTACAGTTAGGCGTTGTGGTAGCAGTAGGCAGTCCAGGTGAGCCGTCTGTCGGCAGCGCCAACAGGTGACCACGTCATGACCAGAAGACAAACACAGTGGTTGCTGACATGCCATAGGCGGTGCATGACGTGGGTTTGTCTTGACTTCCTCCGGGATACACTCACAATTCACCGTGACAGGAGGCGAGCATTGTTGACATGCGCCACTACCAGCTAATGCGTTGGCCACTTCCTCGGGTGTCAAGCAGGTTTCATGGTATATGCACATGCACCTATTGTACATTACAGTTGGGAGTCCCGTGGCGAGACACAATGTCGCAGTATTGCATTTTTTTTTGTTTTGTTGTGGTGTTATACTATCCTGGTCCCGGTCCGTGAAATTTAAGGATGCAGTGAAAAATTTCGACAGCTGTTGATTGCTCCCTGCCGTGTGTACATCCGCGGGAGTATCGGCAGACACCACGCGCGGGAACGCGACGCGGAAGTCACGGTTGTTTTGTTCTGATTCAGGAATATGCCACAGTGGTAGACTGTAACAGGAGTGAATTATTTGGTCTTTGGTAGATAACAGCTGTCCACAATCACCACAGACGCGGTCGAAAAAAACTGGGCCTTGCTTATTGTCAATTTTTATAACACAGCTGTTCAAACACGGTACACCACGTGATGCGCGGCGCGGCGCGGCAACTCCACACGTGTTGGTGGGGAGAGGGGTGTGCGGCTCGGCACCTAGCCTCGCTCCAGTCCGTCGCGCGCGGATAAGTTGACCTTGGTGGCTTACACGTCACACTCCGTGAGGGGTGGGGAGGCGCCAGCGTGTCGCGATGTCTCGGCGTGTCCAAGATGACGGACTAACCGCGTGACAGTGAAAAAAAATGGCGAAGGCTGTTGGCGTCCTTTTCCTCATGCCGTCCTGGCGCTGTAAAACTGTCCTGTTTCCTGTAGCAGTTGCAGCACGCAGCCCCACGTGTCGGAAGCCATTCTGACACGGGCGTGTGGGTGGGGAAGGCAGTATTAGAGATATTTAGGCAGGGTCGGTAGGTTGAAGGTGAAATGAGGTGTGGATGGGGAAGTAATGGAAGTAATACCCGGCTGATTGAAGCAGTGAGATCCTTGTTGTCTCGGGTTCGTGACGCCGACGGCCCAAGGGACTGCGTGCATAGATGCTAAGAGATTTGTACGGTGAAGGGAGCTGTATAGCCTCTCCCACACTGTGGTCTGTAGGCCAAGCCACACGCCATATGTCCTTACCAAATTACAGGGAACACAGGTAACACTCGTAAACGAAATAAGAAATTTGTGGTAGAATTACTCACATTTACTCACAGAAGCATACAAAATACTAGGGTGCAGAAGGCATCACTAGCGAAGCGGGCCTGAACCTTTAGCCCGTTCAGTAGGCAGTGCTGATATAACGGCTAGAAGCCGGTGGAAATGATATAGTTGTTAAGCCCCTCGCGCACGAGCCGGAAGGGGATGGGGGGCCTCCGGGCCGACAAAAGCTAAAACGTTCTAGTTGAAATACTTTAAACAATTGTAGTGAAAGTGATTTATATAAAACAAATGTGAAAGGCCCGGAGTGCACACGCGAGCTGCCGCCCCTGAACTCGCGCCGATGCCAACTGCCAGTTTCCGGCTCGGAACACCGCAGTGCTGCGTCCGAGCGGAGGTGGCGGGGGAAGATACGATTAACACATAAAAATCTTCACTGGACTAAAGACATAATTACACAGAAAATAAAATATTATGCATTGAGCATATCAGAGTCACTAAGTTAAAGAAAGTAACATATTTATGATATGGGGTACGTTCATAGTGCCCCTCGTATAAGGGTGCTTTCAAAAACACATGTCTTACTAAAACGAATACATATATAACACCAGAAGGTTGCCATAAGTACTGATGACTCCAATTAATTAAGAAATACACTGGACACAATTGGCACACTCCGAGGGGTTACACACATACATACACCCACACACACGCTCTCACACGGCACATTGTCGCTGGAGGGAGGTGAGGGTGGCACAGATACGGTGCGACAGACGGGCTAGGCCAGAGCGTGTGCTTGGCACACGTCAAATATATCCTAATTTTACAAATGTACATTCTGGGAAAAATGTGCAGGTAGTACCTGGGTATATACAGTATTTAATCTAGTAACCCACTGACGATTTCTTTCTGTTAATTTTGAACAGAAACGTAATGTCACCTCTTCGGCGTATAAACATTCCAGGAACACACTTCTCAAATCAATGAATTTTTCAAGGAAACCGAGCAAGCATGTGAATAAATAAATAAATAATTATTTTCCTTTAATACTTTCGTAGTTATCTTTGAATGATTGTATTTTATTGTACATTGTGTTTTTAACTGTACCTTCATAACATAAACACTACAAACAGCCATGCTAAATTGTGAATGCCTTTATTGTTATCTTATTGTATAGTTTCATGCTGTCACAATTGAACAGTTTTAATGACAAAAAATTATATATATATATATATCATTGTACATAATTAGGGTTATGACAGACAATGTTTTCCCATATTTTGGACAGCCTGTGAAAACTTTTCAATTTTAAAATATTTGAAAATTTAGCCATCCCTAATTTCAGACATTTATTAATACAATATGTTAAAGGAAACTGAACAAAACAAACAACATCTTTAAGAAACTTACTGGACATTCAACAAGAATCAGTATTGCAGGAGATTTAATTTTACAAACAGTATACAAATTTTTGCATGATGCTTTGTGAAATTTAAAAGAAAGAAACCATTAATGAAATTCCTAAAAGAAAGTCTAGCATTCTGAACAAAGTAACAGAGGATATGTTCAGGCCCATATGTTTACTACATATCTTAAAAATATCGTACAAATGTCTGCCTGACAGCCTCTGGACCACCAACCCCTTCAACAAGAGGAATATCCCCTTCTTCAATAGCCCTGGCATTTCTATCTCGCACAGCAGGGTCAACAGGTGGTTCAGGCTCATTACTATCGATGGCAAGATTATATAGCACTGTGCATGCAACAATTACAGCCTGTACAGTTTCAAGCTGTAATTGTATGCCTAGTGCAAGTACCGGAAAACTGGCTTTTAGTACTCCATACTGCCGTTCAACAGGGTTCCTGGTTCTTATTATAGCCTCGTTGTACAAATTGTCTGCTACAGTATCAGGATTTCTGAATGGGGGAAGAATGTGCAAACTGGGAGCATATCCAGAGTCGGCTACTATTACAGAGTTCCCGAAATCACCCCTCTCTAATCTGGCTTTCAATACACTATTATTACAAATTGTTGCATCATGTGTCGACCGTGGCCAACGAGCAAGTATGTCTCTGACCTTTAATTTATTATCACAAACTGTTTGAACGTTAAGGGAAAAATGACCCATTCTGTTTCTGAAAACTTCAGGCACTTCACCACCGGGAGACTTTATTTTAATGTGTGTGAAATCCAATGCACCGACCACTCTCGAAAAGGCAGCAATTTGAAAGAATCCATGTTGAGTGTCATGTATCTCTTCTCGTGTTGATAGCATTGATATGAAGTTGGACCTCAAAGAAACGATGGCTTCACTCACACGCTAACAACACGACCAGCTGTGGTCTTATGCACACCTGCAAAATCCCCTACAGTTGGTTGTGAGTGTACTCCCTGTTGCATAGTATCTTAAAACCAGTAAACGCTGATTTCTTGCTGTTAGAGCACAGTTCCTATAAAACACAAGAGTTATAGTTAACCTACAGATATGCACAAATGCTCACAAAACTCTGGTAATGGTGAGACTGGTGGTCCAGTATGTAGTGCAGCTATAAGGGAGAGGAAACAGTTGCAGGATTATCAACATCAATTGGAAAAGTTATTCATGCGGGACACAGATGGCTACGCTTATAGAGGGCATGGTACAAGCAGTTGATGAAGGGAAGCAGGTGGATGTCTGCTTCACTGAATTTTAGAAAGCAAGGATAGAGTAATTGCCGGTAGGCAAAGGCCACTGTCACACTAGATGTCTAAAACATGTTTATTCTCTGTTTACTCTAAGTTGTGTTCTGAAGTAAACAAATAACGTAATATCATTGCACTTCGCTAGATTCTAATTGGCTCAGTTTGTGCAGCGCGCCGACGTACTATTTCCAACCGACAAAACTGTGTACAGTCAGTATCATAGGAAACAACAATACCCTATATATTAAAACAATATTGCGTGAAAATTTTGTACGTGTTATTGACATACGGAAACAAAAATTACATAAAAACTTGATAAAAATATTGACATCATGTGCAATTACAGTATATTTCCCATAATAATTGTAATTATCAAGCCATAACGATCGTATTCAAATAATCTGGTACTAATGTAACGAAAATTTGGTACTACATGCAGAAAAAAGTTGTCAAAAAATGAGTGATTAAATTTACTGTTAAGTACTCCTAAATTATTTTGTACTTCGTTTTGGAACAATCACATTTTATAAATCACCAAACAATCTGTCGATAATTCACGACACATATTGTTTTTTTTTGTAAAGAATGTTATGCGAGATTTTTATTATCTCTAAATACTGGCAAGTGTACCAAGAAACTCGTGCGTTTAACAGTACGTCGGTAGTTAAATAACTCGTGAATCAACTGTACGGACGGGTCATCCGCTAACCATAATTACAGTAATAAACATATAGCGTCGTAGATTGTGTTTGCAACGTCTGTATATTTGACATATTTCTTAATAAAACTCACTAATTAAGTGATGGAGTGGTAAATTTATATGTACACGACAGATAACAAAGATCTATTTCTTATGTAAGATCACAGAGCACGCGGTCGGTAGCCAATGAACATGTATGTTTATATTTTGCTTTATTTATCCTAAAACTCAACTTAGAGTGAACGGAGAATAGTTGAACACATTCTGTAGCCATATTTGATAAGTGTTTAAAGCTAAACATGTTTGCAAGGTAACACACGTTTAACTGAATAAATCAATAAACTTCCTAACCTCAGAATACTTAGAACCTGAAATGTACTACATCTAATTTTATTACATCTACACCTAACATTCCTGACTTATTATCATGTTACATCTTCTGCAATGCTGCAGTTCATGTAATAAAATATATTCACACTTTAAAACTGAAAGTTTATTAAATGTGTGCAAAATATTTCATCAAAAAGTATCAGTATTTGTTACACAGATTGTTAACTAAATTGACCATAGGAGAGCAGCATATAAGATATGTTGTTCAAATTCAGTTTACTTTGAACGAGAAGAGACTGCAATCTGAACTCGTTCGAAGCTCGTATAGTCACTCCACAAAGCTGAACATGTTTAACTGAAGTACTGAAGTAGTTCTGCATCTAGTGTGACTGCAGCCAAAGTACTAGTACTATGGTACTGGCGAATAACATGGGTTTGGGGGCGAGTGTGAAATAATATTGTTTTGATTCAGGATAAACTGAACATTTTCGAAACTCTAGTTACACTTTTCCTTTCTGATATTTAAAGTTTAGTGACCCTTTTTGCGTTTTATGTAAAGAAATCAATCTAAGTAACAATCGAAGTGATTGTACAGTAACTAAAAATTTTTGTCTGAGGTTACAATAAACAATGTTTTATATTAATTATTCTAGACACGATAATACTCGAAAGTACTCGCTTTATAGTGAACAACCTATAGGATTGCTGAGGAAAAGGTGTATATTACAATTATACTGCTAATGTAAGAGTATGCAGCAGCAGAGTGGGACCCATACATGGAATTGGGAGTGTAGGAGCAGGGAAAAGTTCAAAGATGGGAAGCGAGGTGGGTGAAGAAAAAATGGAGAAGGCAAGTGTGGGCTGGCAAGGACGAAGGGAACTTTTAGCAATCAGTATCATTGAACGAACAGGGGGTGGAACTCACTGAAGGAAAGGAGAAGTGTAGAAAGGCTGGTCAGGATGTACTAGATGGTGAATGGAGAGGGGGGCTGATGTTAGTTAGGCAGAATATCAACTAAGTCAGAGTATAAAGGGAGAAGAAATAATAAGACTATTCAGATGATAACTGTAATGATGTTAATAACAACAACTTGCAATAGGGAAACAACATGGCAGTCTATGCCTAACTGGTCAGTAAGGAAATGTAATTTTGTATCGATGAAATTTGGAAACAGTGAGGGGTTTTGAATGTTTATGGGGGACTTGGAATGTTTAGGAGGGGTTTGATAGGTGATTCAGGAAGAGGTTATAGCATGCCACCTAGTTGATTAATTGAAAGTGAAATTATTAATATTATTATTTGCCCCAAATTCAGTATGTGATTTTGCTTAAACTACCGAAGTCGTAAAACAATGCACAAGGAATTTTAGTCACTTATCTACATTTGCATATTAACATTTACAGTTTCTAATAGGACTCTACAAGTAAGACCTTAATATGAAAAGCTTCTTTTAAATTTTTTATCAAGTCGTAAAACATACAAGACCATAAAATAACTACCCCTTCCCTGCAAAACAATATCAATAGTGCATGATGGCAAAAATGCAAAAATAAAAATGTTGGTTATGTTCGCATAGCTCGTGATTACTACATTTTAACGTAATTTAAAGAGATTCTTTTTCGGTATTCAAGATAATACTCTTATGAATACATAGTATACAAGCTACCTGTCTGTATCAAATTCAATGCTATCATTGATTTCCTGAAGTAGCCGAAGTGTTGATGCTTTGCTGATCCTGAAGCGCATCACAAATTCTCCGTCGTTCCACTCTTCGAAATTATCTGGGCGGTGTCTGATTGTTTTCGCCATTCTTCTTCTAACAAGCAAAATCTCTAAAAACTCATCGTCGGAATCACTGTCAACAATTCTCCACCTCCTTCCAGCCATATTGCTATTTTGATTACACGAATCAGCAACCATGACAGAGTTTATTCGCCGAATAAGAGGCTATTGGCTTGTCTGAGCACCAAATAGTTTATTCAGAGAATAGGCAACCGAAAAGCAATATTCGGGAGTTGCAATACGCTCTTAGTTGCTATCCAGGAAATACATTTTATTCGGGGCTTTATTCGGAGGTGGTAATACAGGCCCTTAGCGCGAGAAATGTTCACTGCTACATGGAAGCTATATCTGCATGTAAGTACGCAGGTGTGCAGATAGCTTTTGCCGTTCAAGTTGCTGTGAGAATGATGTTACAAATTTTCTGATTGGCTTGTGTAAGTTGGAGAGGGAAGGCAGTTGCGCCGAGCCAAAATAGGCTCCGCCCCTTGCATCTTGCGTTTTCGAGTATATTTAATTCCAACTATGACTCGAGGTGCAGGTGCAGAGCAGATTTCCTTGCGTTGCGCTGCGTCGGTGCAAAACGCAAGTGGTGATATTTAATCGGCCCCCTGAATAAAATTTATTCTCTGAGTAGCGACTAAGAGCGTATTACAACTCCTGAATTGTGCTATTCGGGTGCCTATTCACTGAATAAACTATTTGGTGCTCAGACCAGCCGATATCCTCTTATTCGGCGAATAGGTATAAAATGGTGGCGAGCATTTTGCCACTTCATAGGCATGTTGAGGTTAGATTCGTGTTAAATGGAGGTTACTAATGTTTAGCGAAAATAATGCAATGCTGAGGCCTGTAATAAACATTTATTCTTAAACTCGGGGGCTAGATAATAATATAAAAATGTATTCATTTTAAATTTGTACTTAAATTGACTATGAAATTCATACCTTTAGTCTATGGTAATCATTAACATCTATCGTACATGCAGCAATTTTTTTTTGTAGTTAAACTTATTGTGTCTGGCAGCACAGTGTATATTTCAAATGAACAGCTTGAAACAAATCATTGACAAAATTTTAAATTAGGTAACACAAAAATAATATATTCTTTAACAAAATAGTTCAAAAAAGGAACAATGAAAACTGCTCTCTAGTATTTAAATAACCATTTACACCTAACAATCAGTATAATTTAAGTTCTAAAGTTTATTATGCATAGAACAAAAATTATTTTATTAAGGGCCGGTCTTACCACTCTCTGAGTTAACCTGTAGGTAACTACTCTGAAGTTAAACTTACCTGGCACTTTATCTAGTGTCGCGTCTTACCACTTGATTTATACCTCTGTGTAACTACCTGAAGGTTATCTAGAAATGCAGTTAGGTTGCACAGACTAAGTGGTTGTGTCGTGGCTGCTGATTGGTCTGTTGGATCTGTGAATATTTATTTTCTTGATACTACATGTACGACCGATGGCCACATAGAAATAATAAATAAAAACACCCTGGTGCTAAGTTTAATATTTGAGGTTAGGCTTACAAGTATTTACTTTCGCATATTACGAGTGTTTTGTGATTAGTGTTAAAACTTAAATGTTATTTCGAAATAATAGCTAAATAACTTAAATGTTAACGTTTTAAATAGCGAAACTGTTTCGCTAGTACATGTTTCAGTAACTGTCGAGAATATTGCAAAATAATCATTATATCAGTTTCCTTGTATATACTAATATTATTAATAATAATACAATAAACGACAACACCAACAACGTGAAATTGATCAGGTGTCAAGCTGTAATGTTCTCCTTATAATCACCTACCAGTCCCCTCTTAAACCTTTCCAACACCTTTCACCGACTGCCTACCCTGCTGTTTTCTTCTCATCACTGGATCTAATTGTTGTTATTCCATCACCCTCTACACGCTTTACAGGTAGCGTAACGTACCCTAGCCTGCTTCTCCATTCACCTCTTTGTATGTCTTGAAAATGTTTCCACTATTCTGATTTCCTTCAACAAGTTACATCCAAAATTTTCAGTAAGTAGTTGAGTTGATAGAGGCCAAGGGGTTGGTAAGGTGGATAGAAGATTTCTTGATGGAAAGGCCTCAGAGAATGAAAGTAGGAAATACTGTATTGGAAGAGGGCATAGATTCCTTTGGGGTGCCACTGGGAAGCATTGTAGGTGCTATATTGTTCACCATAGTGGTTATTGATATATGATAGAAATTATCAGCAGAATAAGATTGTGTGCTCTATTTAGTATAGGAAAAGGAGAATAAGTTGCAAGAAGATGATATGTGGATAAGTTTACGGACAGTTAAAAACAAAAAGAAGAAAAACGTGAGGAAAACTTAACTCATATGGTTTATGAGGAACATGTTAGTCTATAAATAGGTAAGGCAGGAAATAGGTTTAGCACCAAGAGTATAAGTAACTTGGATTAATGTTACATTAAGATCATGAATAATGAAGTGAAGTTCAGAAAGTGGCCTCGAGGGGTAGGAAAGTTTTGGGAACGTTGAGCAGGATGTTGAGAGGAACCATGAGCACTGTGAGAGGTGAAGGAGAAGACCTACAACGCCATGGTCTGGCCTGCTCTTCAGTATGCTGCAGCGGAGTGGGACCCGCACATTGAAGTGGAGGTAATGAACTAGAGAAATTACAAAGACAAAGGGGTTAATGATTAAGTGAAAAAGTATGGGGCAGGTTGGACACGATGAAGGTTAATTTCAGGCCATCAGTTATGTGGGACATGGGTTGCAAAACACTGAAGGATAGGAGTAGGGTGGAGGAACTTGAAACGGTAGTAATGGGTGAAGAAGGGTGGACTGCACTGGGTGACATCAGGATGAGGGTATACATAGAGGAGGAGGAATCTATAGTAGGGAGATACAGTGAGTCTAGTGGAGGACGGAGAGGGGGTTACAGTTGATATTGGTTAGGACAGTTAAGGAGGAGAACTTGTTGCAGGAGATGACAGTGTCATTTAGGGGGCAGAACAGTTTAGAAGGGCAGTGTAAAGGATGGTTTAAGAGGGTTGGTACGCTTGTCCCCAGGTGGTAACTCACTTGCAAGTATATAATAGGTATTATTATTATATTTAACTCACCAGCCTGCCCATACCTTCTCTATTTATCCTTTAAACACCTTGGGCCCGTCTCTGCCCCTTTTTCAGCTCCCGTGTCTACAATTCCATGTACGGATCCCACACTTCTGCCGCATGCTGATAACACTGGTTGTATGTACCATTGTAATATATTACTTTTCTTTCACTGCACTAGTAACTCCCTTCAATATTCTTTCCTTCTCCTTTTGACACCACTCTCTCTACCTGCCTTCTCCACTCTGTCACTTTTCATCATTATGCCTAGGTACTTATATTCTGAAGCTTACTCCTGCCCTTCCCATATGTATATGTCCATACTCCAAAACTTCTTCCTCGTAAACCTAACGATCTTAAACTTTCTCACATTTATTTTAATTTTGTTCGCTTTCGTTCACAATTGTATCCTATCAGTGTCATCCTACAACATGTTCCCTCTAGCAATCTCTGCATATATAACACAGCCAACGGCAAACAATCTGATTTTACTACTTACACATACACCCACATAATTTGTCATTATAAAGAGCCAGGGCCCCAGTACACTTCTCTGTAGCATACTGGACATTACCTCTCCCTCTTGTGATAAGGAGTCTCCCACTTTTACCCTCTGGTTCCGCCCACTGAGGAAGTTTCCAATCCATCTCACTACAACTTGGTCTACCAGCAATTTATCAACTTTCAGTATTAACACCCCATGTGGTACCTTATCGAATACTACGTAGAAGTCAGAGAAGCAGACATCCACCTGCTTCCCCTCAGAAACTGCTTGCACCAAGTCCTTTATAAGCCCTGCCAGTTGTGTCTCTCATGAATGTCCTTCCCTAAATCCACGTTGATAATCCTGCAACAGTTCTCGCTCATAACCTGCGCTACATACTGGACCACCAGTCTCTTCAACACATTCCCAGTATTTGATGTAAGTTTCACTGGTCTGTAGGTGCCGGGCCTCCCCCATCCTCCCAATGACTGGGACCACCCCTGCTTCCTTCCTATCCAGTGGTAACCTCCCTCCTCCAGAGATCTGTGAAAAATTACTTCTATATAGCTGAACAACTAACAACTACCAAACTTAAAGAGCGCTATTTCATGTACCATCTTGACCGGTCGCCTTAGTACACTTTAACAATTTTATTACCTTTCCTACATTCCACTTTCTAATTGTTAGCTTTCTAAGAAGCTTCCTCCACATTCATAACAATAATAGTTTATTGAGAACAGATTTACATCCCGTCTTACACGTTAAAGAATTAATAGATGTTAAAAGTATTGTAAATTATTATAATAGGAGAAAAGTTGCTCAAAATGATATAAAATTTTGAAGTATGTATGTAAACATCTAAAATCTAGCATGTTGCGTCAAATTATTAACACATATGAGGCAAAAAATTATTATAATTTTAAATTATAGTAAACAATGACTATATTATATTGTACCAACTACAATCATCCTGCTCCTCAAAAACTGACAAGTACTGGGCCTGCAGCCTTTTCCTTATCAGTTGTTGTAGCTTGCCCGTCTGCACCTTTCAACACTTGCATTCCTCTGGCCCTTCTTTTATGTTCTTAAAATTATCAATTTCCCCCCTCTACCCTCCTCCTAAATATTTCCTAGGTAATCATTTCTTCCCTGACTAACATTTCTTTCTAGCTTTCTACACACCTGCCTCATCCCGTCCATAGCTATTTCCATCCCATTGTTCCTCTATTTCACATGCATCTGCCTGCACATGCTTTTTCATCCCTTTGTCTACCCATCCATAGTGCTATGTTTCCCACTAGCAACAATCCTCTTCCATGGTATAAATGTTATCATATTTCATATATTATCTTCTTAAACTCACTTTACAAGACCACTTTAGACCCTTTCTCAAACCTGTCCTTTATGACATTTCTGTCCCAGCTTATTTCATTGCCTATAGTCACACCACAACCTCCTCAGCCTTTTTTTCACCAATCTCTTACTGATCACTTCGAGTACTACCACACCAACAATAGTATTCCCCAGCCTAACACCACATCTAGTACGGACCCCTACCCCTTTTGTTTTGTCTAGTAGGTTCCTCTACTGCATGCACCAAGCCTCTGTTCACTGACTGCGCTGTCATTCTCTGCATCATGTTACCCACCCCTTCTACTGACTCAATCCACTGTACACCAGGCATATTCAGGTACCCTGCCACACCACACTGCCTATGCCCAAGTCTATTGATTCTGTCCTTCCTCAATTGTATCCCGCCCTTGTCCTGGTGGCATGTATGCTCCATTACTGTGATATTTCTACCTATCCTTTTTACTTTTGCACTCCCTCTTCTTAGTATTCCATTCCACCAACCCTACTAACCCATCCCTTACATACACCATTATTCCCCCCTCTCCTTTCTTCCCTATCACTTCTAAATATTATGAATTTATCCTGCTTACATTCCCTGTCCAGCACCTTACTGTATAACCACATCTCCACTGCTAAATCTGCTCTGTATCTTTAAAACTTACCCAGAAAACTTGGTTTTATGGTTAGGGTATCTTTAATAAATCTAGTTTTACTGACTTGTTTCTTTTCCACATGCCATATTACATGGGCCTTATTTATGAGTGATTTTGTTGGGATTCTCTTTATTTCATAAGATGGGAGGACTACACACTTAGTTTAAAGTCTTTCATGAGACTAATAATTCAGTGTCAGTAACTGTTAATATATATTTGCTGTCTACATATATCACACCTACCTTCGTTAACATTGAAATTGCAATTTATGTAGGCACAGCCTCGTCAAATTTATTGTAAAGTCATTGTAAGACTGTCATGTGTATGCGCAACACATAAGTAAGCCTACTGAATTATTTATAAATTATGTATGACGATTTTATTATGAATCGCTAAATGAAAGCCATTACTCATATATAGGCCTACCTTATTACACGAGTTACAAAACTTATGTGGAATTCGAGAAGCAATTACGTAAATTACACCCAGTACGGCTGTGGTTGCGACAAATTGTGTAGGCCAACAGACAATTGGTAAACACCACATTGACGTATCTCACTTGCATTACATAAATGACGATTTTCATAAATAAAACACTGAATTATGTCGTTCTACCATACTGTCGTCTGAAACCCAGACAATAACGAACAATTTTTTATTTTCAGCACACTTCCAAACACAACTTCGGCATATGCTTGTAAAACTTCGTGGCAATTTTCTTCTCACATATATGATCCTTCACTTCTTACATCATTTTGCATGTACGAGAAGTCTACACAATTTGAAATTACGAGAAACATAACCGAAACATTCTTTTGGCGCAGGAAACTTATTTCAAAACAGCACAAACAAGTTTAAAAAGTTAACATATAATATTTTCGTCGCCATACTTAACTGCAGTGTACGCCTTACCCAGAGCTTCAACATCCCGATGAAATAGCCAGAAATTTATCCCTTAGTTAGGCCTACCTAGAGTTCGTAAGACGCAGTTTGTCGTCTACCTAGGAGATAAAAGTTACCCAGATGTTACCCAGAGATGGTTAAGACCGGCCCTAAGTAAAATAATTTATCAAATACGTCTGACATGGATGCAAAATTCCGATATTTCAAATTGAAACCAAAATATTAACATTGTAGAGCATGCATTATAAAATACTTTTTACAGATACAACATTTAATTTAAGTAATTTAAAAATAGTTTAGCCTTTACATTTTATTTCCTTTATATATTTCGAAAGATATTATTTAGTACTGGCGTGCGATTTAATTTAAACGTTAGTGCCATCTATCGGTGTCATTTAAACTACACCATAAATGTAAATGTACGTCCTGTAGTTAACGTGTTCGATATTGAAGTAATTAACTATCGCAGTGCTATATCAATATTAGTTGATAATTTACTTATTTCTTAACATAATTCGTAAATCAGCATATCTGGAAAAATTCCACGTCTTTTCTATCTATTATTATATATCATCTAAATTTTACCAACACCACGAAGTCAATTTTTACCAAACAGCATAAACTTAAGTAGAATTTAAGTACCAACCTTCAAAAAAACTAACCAAGCACTACTGAATATATGACGAATAACTATCCGGTTGATTTTCGGAGGAATAGTGAAATAACAAATGTTCAATACAAACAGCATTCCTAACATACTACCTATGTAGTATAATCCTTTAAATATTTTGGAAGGTAAACAATACGACCACTCCTAGTAACTGCCACATTAGGTGGTTGTGGTACTTCCACTCCACTCTGACATGACAGATCAACATTTGTAGTTTGAGACTCAGGGTGGCTTAACCCTTCACATGCGTTACCTTGCTCCTCACTACTATGTCCTCTCAAACCATACAAAGAAGTCTCTTTAAGGTTACCATCAACATTTGTAGTTTGAGACTCAGGGTGGCTTAACCCTTCACATACGTTACCTTGCTCCTCACTACTATGTCCTCTCAAACCATACAAAGAAGTCTCTTTAAGGTTACAATCAACATTTGTAGTTTGAGACTCAGGGTAGCTTAACCCTTCACATGCGTTACCTTGCTCCTCACTACTATGTCCTCTCAAACCATACAAAGAAGTCTCTTTAAGGTTACAATCAACATTTGTAGTTTGAGACTC
>PNEQ01042899.1:0-31833 GCA_003012365.1 Medauroidea extradentata | reverse complement strand
TTACACACGGTTGTCTCTCCACGTATTATTTTGATTAGTTGTGTGTCTCGTTGAATGCTGTATTGTCGCACTCTACAGCAAAGTTGTAAATATTGATGACTTAGTCCCTTTCACCACAGTTTCGCAACATATATTGCAAATTAGAAGTGAATGTTGAACTGTATTATTTTTCAGTGTTACTGCTCATAATTATTAGCTTTGTTAGATGATTGTGAAAAAATTACAAATCGTGTGTCTGTAAATAAAATATAAAGTCTGAACTGTGTGAATAATTAAGTGAAAGGAAGTAAGTCAGGGATGTTACCGTACTTTCAAAGCTTTGTGTTTGGCTTATGTTCTTTGATGTTGAGTTTTTAACATAATCACATTTTATGAAATAATATTTGTAAATACACGGTTGTGTCACACTATGTATTATTTCGATTTGTGGTGTGTGTTTCAATTAATGGTGTTTTTTTCTTTCTCCTGACAAGTTTACAATTGTGACTTGATCCCTTTTACCCCAGTGTGATTCAATTGAATTGTTGTATGTATGGTTTAAATTATTCCTGGAGCAGGTTCATGCTTTGTAACACGTAAGAGAATATTGTAAATTGTTTTTCAAGAGACTTAACAGTTGAGTATTTGCGATTAATAAAATTACAGTCAATATAACCGCTTCACCATGGTTGTCTCACAGAATAAATAATGCTATCAGAAGCGACAAGGTAAGCCTTTACATTGGTATCGTACCATCTCTCGAGGCGTACAGGGATATAAATCATGCCACGTAAATTCAACTCATTGATTTATATAGTCACTTGTACCACTGTAATTAGTTTGTATCTTAAATATATATATATATATATATATATATATATATATATATATATATATATATATATAGAATTGGTAAACGCGACGATTTTATGCTCAAAATCAGATAGTAACTAATCCTATAAGAAGTGACATAAATAAGCATACAATCGTTACTGTAACAGCTCTTGGGGCGCATAAGCATGTAAACAAAATCATTTGGAATTTGAGACATTGTTTTAAATAACGACTTATGTTCAGAGAAATACTGTAAATGGTTTGAACATAAATTAATATTTAGAAATAATAAATGAGATGTTAGTGACGTGTGAATTGCATCTCATATTATAAAACAGAGCCTACTTAACTCCATTGTAACCGAATATTCACAAACTCCGAAACCTTGACAATCCAAAGAATAAACAAGTACGATAATAACCACGTTTTATCGCTTCTGTTACGTCTTATTTATTCTGTGGTTGTACACGGAAACACTAATGACTACGGAAAATTATAATAATTGAGCTTATAGGCGGTTCGGGATACAGTGCGCACTCATAAAAGCTCTGCTAGAGTTCTATTTTCAGCCGATTCATATCTTTCCGCGCATAATAGCTAACGAACGGAATTGTCTGACCTCTCTGGACACGTCATTAATGTTTGCGCGTGTAAGGTAAACTGTGCAATCAGAGTGAATCTGTACAGTTTGATACAAAAGCGTTAATTAAGCACATAAAACGCAATTATGTCGATTTATGGAGGTTTTGTTCCAGTGTTGTTGTAATTAAATAAGACAATTCGTGGAACCATATTGCTTAATTTCGCTGCCAACCATACAAGCAGTAAGGCAACTAATGTTAATGTTGAATTATATGCAGTAACGGCCAGTGATATTTTTGACGGTTAAATTTTTAGTGCTCACTTTATTCCGAACAACCTATAAAAACACTCGTGTGTTCTATCAATGTGCAGCAAATTCTAATGTGCAGTTAAAAATCATTGTTAAAAAGCGTTTCTCTGACCCAGATAAGATTATTTGATGAAAAAAGTAGTCCCTCCACGTGACTTGTTACAGAACACGAACATACATTAACACGTTCCTTCAACTCGTACACAAGTCACGCCACGTAGCCGACTACAGACAGGTACAAATTTAGTCCGTTGTATCGTCACTATTGTTTGGAAAAAAATATTTGACTTACCTCCTTCCACTAAAAAAATCTAAATCAAACGTTACATACGTGTTCGAGCAAACATTTTATGTTCTCATACATATCATTTTACTATATTAAATTAAAAATATAATCTTACATTTTGTCATATTTATTTAGCACACCCTACAGCAATAAGACATACTGAATAATTTACAAACAAGCCAAAGAACGGTTATACTGATCCAAACAAAAATGTCCCTAACTTAATTAGGAATAAATCGCACCCTTGAAGGGGAGTGTTAGAAATTGTACTGTATTTGTCAGTTTTTGAGCCATAACAGTTATTAAAATTGTATTGTCAAAATGTTCTCTTCGAAAATGAATAGGATATATTCGTGGTAAATTGCTTGACATAAATAATAATAGAATCTTTCATTATCTTGTCATGCAGAATCATTGCAAGGGAATTCTTGAAAGTTAACCTGTAATCCTCTTGCAATGATTCTGCATGCCAATTTAATGAAAAAAATGCATTATTATTCGCTTGCAACAGGTGCCACGTTAATGTTATGCACAAACTACTGAATCGGTATGCTGTTGTCACGTGACATTATGTAGTAACCTTATATTTCATTGGACGTGACCATGTACACTGTAAAAAATATTTGTTAATTTAGTACACAATATAGAAGTAGCTTTGTTCCATTTGGCCGCTCGTTTTGCCCCTCGAGATTCGCCTAAGGTCTCTCATCATGAAAATATGGAAGTAAATAACTTATATTTAAATAAAAAATACGAAAATTTAGCATACATATTTAATGTAGGCGATGTGATGATGTTTAGTAAATTACTGGGGGCAGCCAAATTGTTTGTCTTTCTAAGAATGATGCTAATTAGTATCGTTCCCATCGTTCTCGTACTCTTGTTAACTATCATAATTTTTCCCCACCCTAATTCCGTTTTATCAGATTTATTGTAATGTCTTTCAGACGTATGAATACGTCAAATACCTATGCAGCACCTTAAACGAACAATTCAAATAATTAACGTTGTCATTTATTTTAGTATTCTCACATATGTATCATAACATTTGAATCAATCTTGATAATATTTAATTGACATTTTTCAAATAGTTCTAGATTCGGTTACGTAAAAGTGTATTGGGTTGTCTCATATTGTAAAAGAAAATACTAGTCGAAAACTACATCAGCAACTGTAAAGCACAAGTACATGATTGTGTATTTGGGAAATATTATTCAATGAAATATTTAGACAACTAAATTATGATGACCTTATTGCGTAACAAACGTTGAAAAAATCCGTGAACGATTTATGGTTATATAATTATTTCTTTTAGAATTTAAATTTATAATTTAATAAGTATCGCAGTATTCATAGTCTTTAGCATTATTAGTAGAGTGTGAGATGCATATATTTGTTTCAAATATATTTGGAGTACTTAACCAGATTTTTTCTCAATATGCATGTGTCCGTTTAAAGTTTAAAAGCAAACAGTAGTAATCAAAAAATGTTTTATTCGCTTCTTTGGACATGAACGTATAGGATAGAGCACGTTATGTTATGGTAAATTAAATTACTATTGTGGCACTGTAACATGTATCTCCCGCATAGTATTTCATAACGTGTCAATATGTGCCACTTAAGTCCTAAGACGAAATGAACGCTAAAGTGAAAATTAGAAATTCTTTACGATGACTTGATTGATTCATTTTAAAGAAAGTTGTTATCGATGCTTCTTATCGTTGAGTTATAACGTCAGGGGTGTTGATAAACACGAATCACGGCTAAGTGATATATTTTCGTACATACTTCAATTGTGACACCTAATTTGGAACGTATAAAATTTGAGACTTTCTAAGAAATATTAGCATAAGGGGAAAAAACGAGGTCGCCTTGTTCGTGGTAATGTCTAAGTACTTGTCTGACGAGTTACCGGCGGGTAAACGGTCTCGTGAATGATTGGTAATTTACAACCTTAAAAATTTGTTTCGAAATACACAAAATAATTTGATGTATGAGAAAGACTTACAAATATCACGTGCCTGTATTCCTTTCTAAGCGCTTGTCTTTAGTATAGCTCACGACAATGCGTGATATGTGTACTTGAGTGTATATATCTTAGACGTTAACTTGATTGTATTCACTTGAGAAAATATTATTTTTACAAATAATTTTTGTTATGATGTAGTTCTTAGCAAGGTAACTTTTGACTTTTCTGATTTATATTCATGCCTTTCCCACTTTCAAAGTGGTTGTTTTCAGTTCTATTAAAGTACAAGCCATCTATATCGTATTGGTGTGTTTTAAGAACATTTTTGATCACATTAAAATCCAAAGGAAAATTTTTCCAAAATTGTTTCATGCTCGGTTTACATTTCGTAAGTAAGTAAAAAAATGTGCCTTTAATATTGTTATGCTGTTTTCAAATGAACGTCCCCTTATTTCTAAGTTTTCACGAAGTGAACAAAAAATTGTTAATGAATGTATTTTAAGAACCACTTGACCGATTTATATATATATAATACAAATTTTCATTTTACTAGTCTTTCTTGTTGAAGGTCCCTATATTAAAGGTAGAGTAAGAAAAATATAACGTAATACTAATTTTTCTAGATCTATGGTATCGATTTTGACTGTTATTGTTAATTTTCATCCAAGCTGTGGAAAATAAGCATTATAGATAAGCTTATGACTTATTGCTTATTTTCATACAGCGTTTAAAGAAATGCATTTATTTAAATTCGTTTAAGTTGTGAGAATTTGTAATTTACGAACATCGACAAGAATTTTACAAATAGTATTTCAGTACAAACAAGCACTCATGACTTCACAAAGTTCTCTCAGTCGTTTTACACTCTTGTGGTTTTAGTGGGTACATTATTACGGGAAATACCATGCAGAGGACGCGGAATACCGCTAGAATAATAACAGAGCCTCTGTCGAGCTAGTGTAATAAATAATGCTTTCACTACTGTACGCATGATGATGTTCAGTATACTTGAATTGCAAACATATGAAGTCATGACTTGTTAAGTGAAGATGATGTAAAAAGTATTGTATGGTTAATAAACAAACTAGGAGACGTGGAATTACGTTCAAACCGTGTCGGAATGATAGTGACTGTAATAAACAATGAGAGGCTAATTTTTCTTTACAACATTGAAACAAGGCCAACAGCTTTCTCTCTCCTTGTCGTTTTTACCTGCTTGTTGTGTTTGTTGCTGTTGTGGTTTACTCTCAGCTTACTTTCAGTCAAATTGAATACATACTAATCTTATCAAATCGCCCTACTACTGTGTTGCTGAGCGTTCTAAGAACACAGGCTTCGTTTATCCTTGCGCACTTTTACTAAATTTAATAACGTGGCTAGTCCCAGTCTTTGAGTTCCTCCTATATGGCTGTGTTACAGAATACAAATATTATTTTCAGTGAAGAAATATTTGTTTGTAACGTGGTGTCCCTGGAAACTGCAGCCTCGCCGAACATGGTTGGTATAATGTGAAAAACTGGTTTTCTTAAAAGAGCGCAGATGTAACCAGGAAAGTGACAAACTTTTCTTAAGCTCGGTACTCACTATCCATAATTCAGCACCGAATTCCGTACCTAATTCAGTATGAGTAACTCTGCGATAGTGTATACCTCAACAACGCTTGTTCCAGACAGAATTCCGTACTTAATTTCACAAATAGAGCTCGTCCTATTTTCCATCGTAGTGTATGTTCTAGCGCATGCGAAATTCATACTTACAGCCACGGTGCATGTGAATATGCTTTGAATAGAAATACAATTCTTGTTTCCTGCTGAACAAACGACCGTCGGATCTTTCAAACCCTAAGTAATAAAAAAAAGTTTCAATTACTTGGCAACTACGTGTAAATCTTGTTATGAAATAGATTTCGGCAATTTTACTGTTGTAATTTATAGAAAGTAACAACCAACATCAAAAATATATTTTTCTCCTTTATGTACCGAAACATAGAAGTAAACACTGATAGTGTTTACAAAACACAGACGTTTTGCTACAAAATGCTGTCATGAAATCTCAACCGAAGTTTATGAACAGAATTAAGTAAGGTATTGAGTAGTGAATTAAGACTAGAGTGCACCGGTTTTATTTAAGAACCGTAAGGGGGAGGAGTGGGAGACCAAATTATTTGAATAATTGCATTGCGTTATGACACATTAAAGTGTGATCGCCTAAACATGTTCCTAGTACTAATAAACCAATGTCAAGGATTTTAATATAAATGTGGGTAAATGTGAAAGTGTGGGAAAAGAAGGAGGAGGCAAGAAACGTAATGTGTTTCCTCTTTCCCCTGCTTTACTTGCTGTTGGGAGCACCATCTCCATCGTTACCCTCTTGTTGGCATGGCCCTGGATACAACTGACTAACCTAAATTAACTGTGACGCCATCATCGGCTTCCTGGAACTTTGAAGGATGCGCCCTAGTCGAACTCGCTGGCCGAGACAGACTGATAACAATCGACAATCCACGTCAAATTTCACTTACATGGGTTTTTTATTGTATTCTCTGCAGCTAGACACTTGGTAATGGCGAGTGATGTCCTCGACGGCAACATAATCCATTACCCGAGTGGCTGGAGGTTGTCGGGCGGCGAGGAAGAACATGTCGGCCAAAGCATGCGTAGCGTCTTGTCCATGCTGTCGACATCTCGCCGAGGAAAATAACCGATGACACTAGCAGATTCACCTCGACTCTGGATAACGGTCATCGACGGCCGCATCACGACTAAAACAACCAACTACACTACTTCTTTTATTGAATTTTATTGGAGTGTGCGCGATGGTGGTACAAGGGGGGGGGGGAGGGAGGGCACAGCGTCCATCGTTTAAACAAGACACGTTCCTAAGCCCCGCCCTTGAACGCAACGACCATCAAGATTGCTTCAGAAGTTCGCAGCGACTTGTGTTTATCTCGCCGATCCACAGTTTAAGCTATAGCGATGTTAAAGACTTGATCCTTAGTTTTTCAGACTGGTGCCAATAACTCAAATATTTTTTTAACCAAAAGCTTTGAAAAAAAATTTTTGAGACACTGTGCAATCACAAGATGTACAATACTGTTGATGCAATTCAGAAAAGAAATTTGCTTCATTATGGCTTATTTTCAAGACAAATAACCTGCTACTTTGGGTAACGCAATCTAAACAACCGTCCAATATATTGTTACAAAAAGTTCAGCTACAAAGCTGTGGAGTAAAATTTTGATATTTGTATTAGGTAGCAATAAAATTAAATAGTTTCGAACTCACTGCAAACTAAGGAACAAGCCCTTAAGGGCGCCGCCTAGCCGCGCGTGAGAAGCTCAAAAGCGACGGCGCTGTAAGGCCGACCTTGAAGCGCGCATCAAATGCCGCGTCGCCTCAACCAGCCAAGCGCTGAACTAGCGTGCAAGGTTCCCGCCGATCGGTTTTTACAATATGACACTAAGCGGTGACCACATAATTTTATTGGTGGAAAGTCTGCAACTGAGTTCAGTTCAGATCGCAATCTGAGTTTCACATACATCCGATTAGTACATTTTGAAGTTCAAAAGACAGAAAAGGCCGTTTTTAGCCATGTTGTAGGGATAGGAAACAGTCATTTTAATTAGCGTGGCGTCTTAGCAATGAGGTTCCGACCTTGTCTGAAGTTTGTTTTCTTTTCGTACGTAGGCACAATGGGCACACTTGGAATATTATCGTAGTAAAAAATCTGTTTACGAACACACTGCCACGCATTTGAAGCGTGGGGTAGCCGGCCGCCTTAATGTGATTGTCAGGGTGGACGTATTCTGCGTGTTCATGGCCTTGAAGTGGTGAAGCGATAAGGCCGACACAGCACGACCATCACGCCTCCTACTAGCCTCTAGGCGCAGGTCACAGCACTGGCGTGCTGTCTTCTTGCCGACAACTAGTCTATAGGAGACATTGAGTTGTGACTCTATTGTTTTATGACGTAATATAAACTATACTGGCGTGATGAACATGTCTCTACTCTTTAAAATATTCTGAACAAAGACTTTCATGCTTAAGAGGGCGTGGTACCTAATACAAGGCAAAAATAATTAATCTATACGTGTAGGTTTCTCGAAGCTAATTTGTGAAAATTAAACAACAGCAGTCCTAGACAATAGTTTTAGCCAACGTTTTAAACAAAACTGTTTCCAGTGTTACGAACTTCTGAGGCACAATCTCTAACGCCGGAACCTCGTGCAGTTAACTGCGGAGCAAGAGATCACGCGTAACGAGTTTGTAATTCTGGATAAATATTTACTCATAAAGTCGGCAAATACCTATTTCTAGGATTGCCATTGAGTATTTTATCCTTATTGGCTTCGAATAAAGCATTGAAATCAATTGATGTTTTCAGCGTTTATATGTCTACCACGCACTCTTAAAATGCGCAGAAAAATAACATATTTGTCTTTTTCGTTCGTTAGAAAATATGCATTAATGATTACTGGTTATCCTGAGATGGGTATACACATGTGTAACGTTCTTTCAACGCTATTCCTAAGCAGATGTCACATGTGTTTCGTCGAGCAGTTTCATAATAATAAGTTAACGGTCGAAGCTCTGTGTACGCTCGGCGGCCTGCACAGGCGGTAACCTTAATAGTCCACTCTTTTTCTACAGCACCATTTTGCTGAGGCCACTTTTGAAGAAATAGTAGTTGAATATCGATCGTCGTAATGATCAAATACTACGTTGTTTTAGTGATTTCCATTTCTTCTAGCTTTACCTTCAAAAATCACGTGAGTTCATACTCACTCTAGTTACTGAGAAGAATTTTTTGTACCAGGATTATCACATTTTTGAAGTGTTTAAACTATAGTGACATCGTTTTCCTACAAAAATATCTATAATATGTTATAAATAAAAAAACCTGGGTAAAAATTTTAGTATATAATCAAATATTTTCAGTGCTAACATAATTCTTCTGACTCATATATCAGAACGATTACCATAATAAAAAATGTAAGAAAGTTAAATTTACTTGGCAAAACAGTACACTTTTTCTGACTTCTTTGGGAAATATTTTTCCCCCTTACATTACATGAAAATTTACAACACTTTATTGTAAAATCCACGTACATGATTGTAATATTTCACAAATACACAACGGAAACTCATCGTACGCCAAGAGCAGAACTTCCACGTAAGTATAAGTTATAAAGGTGAGTTCGACACACGTTATAGACTGTTCATGGTTTAAAAAACAATGTTGAATACCGTAATTAAATAATACATTTTATATTGACATGAAGCGTGTACTTTTGGATATCTTACAATATGTTCACTTTTATTATTATTTATACACTAATTGTAAGATAAATTTTAGCTAACCAACATTTACTTAGTGCAACAAAATAATTTGTTAATATATGTCGAAATAAATAGTTTTCTTCCCAAATAATATTATTTTGTTGTTTTTATTTTGTTACCCAAGTGTAATTTTTGTCGAGTAGATCTTAAAATTGGTTTCGCTGTGCAAACATGTCTGAGCCTAATTATTGACAAATGTATAGGGCATACATACATACATATAACCTACTTATGTAAGTATATATATATATATATACATATATACACACATATACATATAGTACATATATTCATACAAATAAATTTTATCACTGAGAAAAGAATCCCCGATCACTTGCTTTAAGGATCGCCCATTAACATCAACGGCCAAGATTAAACGTTCAGGATTGCTATAGGCTAACCATATAAGACATATACGACTTGCAAAGTATAGATTACAGGACTCGTAAAATGTGTGACTTTTATGCAGTAGTACAGTACCACATTTTACATTTTTTTTCTTATAGAATGTGTTTAGTGGGAACTGATGGTACCTGACTAAAGCATTTTTTTCTACGCTTAATAAAGCTAAAATGCTTATTGTCGCAGAAAATGTGTAATAACAAAATACGTCAAGCACAAGCACAAAAATTTGGCTGGTTAAACAAAATGAACAATTGACTTCTTCAAAATATATAATTAAATTTACGTCAACCAAATATTTTACAGTCGGGCGTAAGTGATTCATGATATAAATTACATATACTGTTTTATCAACAAAATGAAGTGTGCGGATTTTGGAATTTTGTCCTGGTAGCAACAATTTTGTTAGCACAAGGCCACGTTAATTTACCTGTATTCAAACAAATAAAAAGTAAGACTTTCTTTCAGTTGTAAGCTATGCTTATTTTAAGAAGCGGCAGGAAAATTACAAATTGTCAGAAAGAATAAAAGTAACCAAGACTTCAATAAGTGCTCCTTTAATTGCGAATACCCTAATGGTTATGTGATAAGTTTCTTGAAGTTTCGTGATGTGGTGTTGTTAGAAATCTAATCCTGCTGATGGTTTAACATTTGGATCAAACGCTGTACAATGTGTTTGTAATTTAATTATTTTGTAAGTTAGTATTTATCTTTGAATTTTTTATTTTAGCGACGGATCACCCAAATGTCAGGAGTATTGAAAATTGTATTTTAATGACATATGATGTGAAAGGAATACGTGACGTCAATATCGGTTGAGATGACTTTTCCATATTCTCCACTTGTTAAAGACAGGCATTTCAGTGACACGCTTCTAGATAAATTTAAAGAAAATTTGAATTTCTCGGTCTTATGAATGTTTCATTGACATGCGCTAGTAGGAATCTGTCCTTCTCATTACTTAAATATACTCGGACCTACGTAGTGAATTGTGTAAACAAAACCGTATGAAACTAATTTTCTTGAATAACTTAAATATGTAATTTTCTACTTAACATTCCGAAGCTGCTTGTGAATAAAATTTACTTTGCTATAGGTCATTCGTATGCATTATTTAGCTGAATTTATGTTTTCAGGACGTTTTTAATGAAACCAAACAATTGTTAAAGTGCGTAATTGAAGTGTATTTAATGTTTCAGTGACTGCATCACATTAAAAGATAATTTCTATATTAAAAAAGATAATTATGATCTTCAGTTCATAAATTTTACCGTTTTAATTAATTTCTTGTGTATGTAAATAAAAAACCGACTTATTTACATACACGTGTATAAAATTGTTCGAAAAATATACGAAAGTTTCGCTGTATAATCCTCAAAATGTTTATTTTCAATGTAGTAAGCAGGAAGATGTACAGCTTCTTGACTTGTAGCGAAATTATATCGTGTGAACCTCTGACGAGCACGCTAGTGACTTACGCAGAAGAACTCGCAACTAGTCAATACGAACGGAATTACTTTTTATTTTTACCTTGTAAAAATTGAATGTAAGCAAATAGTAATGTGTGAGCACGAATGAGTGTTAGACAACAGTAAAAATTGTTTTGAGGACGTAAAATTTTTGGAGTAAACATATTAAGTACATTGAAATAATTAAAATACTGGAATTTTTTACACCGAATCTATGATTGATAACTTTACCTTCATCAATTTACGTTTACAGATAAAATTGTCAGTATAAAATAAGTTGTATTAACAAACAATACACTGCACCTGAATCGGAATTTGTTATTTACACCATCTTGTTCACCCATTAAAAAAAAAAACTTAAAATGTATTCAGTGTATTCGATACTTAATTGTTCATCCTGTATGTTTATCCTCGTGTGAAAGTATATCAGGTGCGGCGTGTGGTTACTTCAACAGAGCAACTGTACGACCAATCCTGTTAAGATTTAATTTAAGATTAAGGTCATGATTCTCCATTGCATTGATTTTTAGATAGTTGTTTTGTGCTTCAATGAGAACAGATACAAAATTCGTCTTATTGTTTTGTAAAAAATAATTGTTGCTACGTTGGATAATTTGCCCTAGACACAAATTGTATGGTTTAGGATGGTTAATTTACTGACTAAATGATATTAAGTTAGTTAATACTCTAAAGCTACTGCGATTTTACTTAAAAAATTTTGTTTAAATAATAGAGACAACTGTTTGAAATATATTTCAGAGAACAGTTTAACAATAATTTATTTTGTTTAAAAAACCTCTCGTAAAATCAGTTTCGATAAGGGATCATCGTTTTATCTTAAGAGTAACGTAATTTCTCAGTGACGTTCCTGAAAATCTCATGGATACCAACCTTCATCACTGGATGTTCTCTTCAACGACCTACAACGTCTGTTCACGTGATTGTCTTCATAATTCTGCTATCGGAAATTATTAGTTTTAAGCTTGTTCACAATAAGAAATAAGTATTTTGCACTCTTTCACATTTTTTTTCCTGTGCACACAACTTTTGTAGTCATTCTTACACACTAAAATGACTATACGAAGGAATGTTTCTGGTTTTATTCACAATCTGCAATGTTAGAGAACATTTCATGGACATTTTGCCGAAGATAATATTATTCTGACCAGACTCACAGACTAGCCACATTTCTTTGCCCTAGAAGTCATATTAGAATATAAAATGTTAAAAAACTCTCCGATTATTTCAGACACATTCTAGACAACTATTGCCACGACCTTTGCGTTCCTAAAGTTCAGTTTCAAGTCTCATCTTTCACTTTCCTGTTTCACTTTTTTTATAAAGGATCTTCTTCGTATTATACAGAAAAGTGGTGTTATCTGTTTACGGTAAGTAGTTTTACTTTCGGTCAACTTAGTCACCATTTCATCCAGTCCAGCAGCTCTCAGTACAAAGCTACTTGAGTGTGTGTGTATGTGTGTGTTTTTGTATGTATATATACACATACGTATATATATATATATATATATATATATATATATATATATATATATATATATATATACACGTTGCTAAGACGTCGGATTTATTATTATTCCTTGAGTTTGACATGGTAATTTACTGACCGCTAAAGTATGCTACAGTCTGTACCACACTCAAAAATAAATAAGTGAATATTCGATGATATCCACTGGTTTTCCACTGATTAAATATTTTTTAAATGCTCTAAATTAATATATCCGAAAATACATAGTGCGTGAGAAAAATGAATCAACTGACTCAGAAATTGACAAAGCGGAAAATAAAAATATGTAATCAGATGTACTATTTACTATGTTTTTATCACGTGTTGTTTGAAGCTAAAATGCTTATTCATAGCAATTTAACTATCTAGTGTTTATTGTGGAATTACCTACATTCTACTCAACAGCACTAAGGCCCCTAATTTTTTTTATAACTAGTGATTGTGTAAAGTTTTTCTGCCGCTTTCTCAACAAAGTGTTAATTGGTTAATAAGGCTTTTTGAAGTACTGTAACTTCATATAGAGCAACTGATTAAAAAAAAATGTTACACATACATAAAAAAGGGGAGGGGCGATTTTTCCTGCCTTTAACTGAACACAAAATCTGTACATTAAGGAAAAACTTATGAGAAAAGAGCAAACAAATATTATTTGTACACACTTGGTCGTGTGGTTAATTATTTGATGTAGACTAAGAGCAAGTTTAAATGTAGATACCTAATTACATTTTGGATATAGAATTTAACATCGTTATCAAACGACATAGTGATTAATAACATTTAATAGTGCAAGAAACAGGCTAATTTAATATGTAACAAAAATCAGTTGCTATCTTACTTTTTAATATGACATTATTAACAAAGTAAAACACTGTCAATCGAACATTTTGAAACGTTTTTATCGACTGAAAATCAATAAAATCAAGAATGTATTGCTGCTATTATTTTTCAGCTAAACGCCAAAGTGCTGTCTTCCCGGCCGTATGAAGGAATGCTCTAAATGTGTTATGTTGTTTGTTGTTGTTAAACAAGCTATCTCGCTGTCTGCTGGAGGCCTTCTCTTCCAATGCCCGAGCTTTGCTTGCAGTTGCAGCTGGCCAGCTTCGAACATGACTACACTGTAAAAAATCTTCTCATAAAATAAGGAAAATTTATAACGCGTAGTATGAGACACTTGCCGTACCTCAGCTTGTAATTTTAGTCTGCGGGTCCCTATTTTAGTAAGTTTCTTTGTTTGAATGCTGAAAGAGAGAAGATATCGCAAAACCTTGAAATAGAAATTTTGGAAATAGTTTGCACTATTTAGCAAAAAAAAAAAATTAAAAATAAGTTTTTTAAATTTTTGCTAGTCATTGACTTTTAAAAAAATTTAATTGGGTCAATAAGTAGCCAAAATCATTGAAAATTAGGCTGCATATTACAAAGACTTTCCAACTTTTCTACGTAACGGTTTTGCGACATCTTTTCTCTTTGAAGATTTAAACAATGAAACCCGCCAAAACAACATAAATAGGAATCCATTTCTGTTAAGCAAGTGGAGTAATAACAGTATACATTTGACTGTTTCCTAAAAGTGTATAGGACTACTACTGTTGACATATGATAATATATTTTACCATACATAGCTTCCTAACACTTCTGTACACAGTTGTGGTAAATTTACATATCATTTTTGTAGTGGAGGAGAGCCATATGAAGTTATTATAATTTATAGCTATTTCAGCTATATTAAAGTAGCAACTGTATTTTACATTTGTTATTGAGAAACAGTGACTTGCAACGTTATAAGTTAACAGTTATTGTATAAAAGCAATTGAGATAAAAAGCACAGTAAGAAGTGTCATAACACAACTTACATTAATTGGATGTTCATTATCTAATAACATTCGAGCATGCTTAGGCCTATATCCCGTTTTATCATCATGATAAGTTTTATAAGATTAGTTGTCATGTGCAAAAAATGTATTGTCTATGAGTGAGTAAATTGTTATTTTCTTGAGTCATCTCGTATTGCATCCGTTTACATTTCGGGAAGAGAAAGTCTCATTTAGAAAGGTTGCTCTAAAATAATAATACCATTGACTTTTATCACTTTGAAATGAAAATAACGAAATGTACGCGACGTTTTATGTGGGTACAGTACATTTTTCAAATACGTGTAGCTGAGTTGGAGTATGTCTATTTTACTCATTTACTCCATGTATGTGCGCATAAGGACGTTTAAAGAAACCAGTCTGCAAGTAGCAAATAAAATCAAGTATATTTATTTATATTTATTTATTTACCGAATACCGGTACCAGTGCACTATAAAATGTTTTGTACTTTATACTCCATTTCATGTAAGTATGGATGAAGCTGAGAGCAACTTATGGGCAGTAATTTGGGATATTTTGTTACCTTTGTCACTACACAGGACAATCTTTGGAGTACAAATGCTGAAATGGACATTTCAGGTTCACTTTAGAGCTAAAAATGTCTTGCATTGTTCAACAAATCACAAAATACTAAAAAATTACTGCCCATAAGTTGCTGTCAAATTAATCCAAAGTTATATGAAACAGAGTAAACAAGTAAAATCTTCGGAAACCCAGCTGTCATATAAATTCCTTGCAAAACTACTATGGTTGTTCTTGTAAAACAATAAAACGAATAAATTTGTAAAATTAAAAGGTATAGATTTTTATTTATATTTGCAATAAGGGAAACATAAAACTCAAAATACTCATTTACATTAATCACGATACTTATCTTATTTATTAAAATAAACTTTTGAAAATATAAAATTTAGCCTACATTTGATTATTTCATCTGGAAATTTCTTTACGTCACGTGTTTTAGAACCTGCATCCTTGCTCTTAGGCACCACGCACCATACTCCTAGACTACCTTGAAAAACATATTTGATCTTTTTTTAATTGTGTAAATTCAATGTACAGTTCAGTGCAATTTTTATGCAGCATGCAATCAGCATAAATATTCACTACATTCCAATAACATGCTTTCCGACGATGCGATTTGTGTTTAACTATATCATTTTCGGCAAACCTATGATTTTAGTAGATTACAAAGTTTTGATAAGTTCTTTAAAAATAAAATCCTTATAACTTCCAAAACAAAAAGTTTGGCAAGGAATACTTTAGTGCATTTGCAAAAGTTTGTAAAACTACCATGTAATGCCTTGTAATGTTTACAAGATTTTTTTTTCAGTGTCTTTGCACGAACGAACATGGCGGAAGCAGCTTCGTGTTAAAGCTGATGTTTTGGTAAAGAATCGTCCAGAATTCGTGCTGACCTGGAGCGCCGCGTGTCGTGAGCCACTTACTGCTGATCTGCTCCTTACAGCTTCCCACATCGCCTAAGGTCAACCAAGGTCAACTTTCACCTGTCCAGCTGGTACCTGCACACCTCCCAGCGAAATTTCAAAGTGTACAAGCATACACGTGACTATTTTCTAATACGGAACATGAAAACAGTGAGTGAGTGAGAGAGTTTGGACAGCGTTTAACATCGATGACTTTAGCGTTGTTGAGGGGTGATATGATGTGAGTATGGAGTAGCGCTGGAATGAGGGGATTAGGAATACTGGATATCCCCGAGAAAATCCACCGACCAACGCGATCTTCAGGTACAATTCCCACATGCGAAAATCCGGGGTCGACCCCGTCTGGGTTCGATCCCGGATCAGCCTGGTGGGAGGCGAATGGTCTGACCACTCGGCAACTGCGGTCCCACGATAAAAGAAAACAATACATTTGTATGGTAATGCTATGTCACTTAAAATTTGTCGTATATGTTTACTGTATATTTAATTTGCATTAAAAAAGTTTCTCCGCCTTTGTAGTTGTCCACAGAAAGTAAAAAGGGGAAGAAAATCGCCAGGGTTTGTATTAACGTTGCCGCCTATCACGCGCTTAAAATTCGTTGTGTGCTCGTAAATATGTTTTTTTACGAAACTATTCCACATGTACCTATTATTGTAATTTATTAAAAGAAAACACCTTTCAAATAATGACAGAAAAGTAGTTTAAAAACATCACGTCAACTAGAAAAAGCATTTATGGGCCCCTAAACAGGGCGTAAAACTGCTTTTTCAACCTGTTGTATCCAAAAACTTCTAACAGTATTCACGTGAAACTACCCTATAAACATGCACAGGACTTTGCTTAATACTTTCCACCAATAAAAATGTGGGTTCACCACTGAAAGTGTCAGTAAGACGAGTGATCTACGATACCACTGCACGCCGTTTCAGTGTCTTGCGGTAGAGGCGAGACCGCACCAGATGAGCCGGTCAACATCGCCCTTGGTGCCATGCCTCACTCACACAAGCACACTGCTATTAGGCATGAAGTGATCTTGGAAAGTCCTGGAAGAACGAAATCCCCGTGGCCAGATTCTGGAATCGAAACGGGCTCCTCATGGATTTGAAACGAGTGTTCCACCAAAAACTCCATCTCTCTGCGATGAAAGTGCAATTAATTGCCATGGACCGATTAATTGTACACGGTTAAACATTTCAAGTTGCTTTTGCGAGCACAACTGTTTCTAAAGTCGTAAACGATAGACAGTACACTAAAAACGTTTCTCTTTTCTGCATTTAACATTATCTAACTGCAGGGGAAGTTATATCAATTCAGTGACAATGAATCAGCAACACAAGAAAATATTAAATACTAACTTTATTTGTTAAGTACTGCAGCAACTAAGCAATCGCAATATGACGCTTTACGATACTTGTGCATTATAATTTGAGCCATTACTGAATGAATATTGAATACCACACAGGCAAATGGCTAGCCAGTGGCCCAAATTCGATTCGTCTTCGTAATTAGAAAATTTTAGCTCAAAAAGATGTGAATGCCAGCGGTCTACGGGCGTTGTTTTGCTAGCACATAATTTTTAAAATATATAATTAATGCTTTTTTTTCACGCACGTGCTTTTTTTACATTACTATAAAAAACTATCAAAGCCGTCAGCGCAAGTCAATTTAAACAGCGTAAATAACGACTTAAGTAATTGAAGTCTTATTAAAACTTGTTTGTTGATATTAAATTATAACTGTATTTTTAAGAAAAATACAGTGCATGTAACCAATTTGGATTGGTGTGCAGGGTAAGTTCTTAAGGCTGGCTGTTTAATAAGTGTAGAGAGCATTTCAAGGCCTAATGTGAGAAAAACGGCCTTATTGCAGAATAATGTTTTAAATAATTAATAACTTGGAGTCTAAAACAACCGCGTCATAATAATTATATTTCTGCTCACTTTACGTTGTTTTAACTCGTACATAGTTTTAAGTGCACTATATTTAAAAGTTACTTCACACTTAAATACAGTTAAAATGATGAAGTAATTTACACATCTTTGAATCTTAAAATAGTGATTGAAATATGTTACTTTCTAGCGCAAACTAACATTCTTTCTTAAATTACGTTGAATATATATATATAGTTAAATAAGTCAAGTTTGACGCATAACAACAAGAATTTCGTGTTATAAGTTCAAAGTAAACGTGTCGTAACTCAAAGCATACCACTATCGAAACACTTAAAATTATGAAAAGTCTTACATGAAAGAGGCGTTAAATTGAGGCTGAAGCCATATTTAATCCCACAACTACAAACCGGTTTTCTAACCGGCTTGATGCGAGAACACGTAGAAAACGTCATTCATGCTTTAGGACGATATGCGACATGTTTCTCAGAACATTCTAACTTGTACTACCAACCATGGAAAAATTTGTTTTATTATTTTAATTGTTCATGGTTTTTATTAGGAATCCATTCAGCCTGAGGTACAAGAAGCAATGATTGGTTAGATTATGTTTCCACGTATAATGTAGAATGAGCAGACGGGAGTCACTGCGTACATTCTTAGGTTTCCTTCATTCTTGTACGTGATCTCCATTTCATTGTAAAAGGGATCTTACCACGAGGAGGTGGAGTTGTACTCAGGCAGAAGGTCACTACCGCCTCATAATAGTTGCAGGACCTTGGCCTGGGTAGCGAATCCAACAGGGTAGAGGCATGAGTGGTGAATCCCTCACCAAATATCCGCTAGGGCGTTCCAATTGTACTTTACTATGTATAATTACAGGTGAAACAATTCTGCTTTCTATCACAGAAGTATGCGTATTAGCATTTACACCCACTCAAGGGCCAGTTGTTGGAACACAGCCTCGCCTCCATCCTACTGTCCCAACGACTTTAAAGAATTATTTATTTTTTGTTTCCCATGTTTGTGTTGGTAACTTATATAGGCTTAAATACATAACCTATTTATAATAATTATTTTTTTTATTTTATTAATTCTGAGAAGAAAAGTATAACATTTGTGACTATAGCGTGAATTCTATGTACAGTGTGATATACCGCGATCACAGAATTTGAACTTGCAACGTATATTTAGGCCGCAATCAGTGAAAAAAAAAAATTAATTTGCTTGACTGACTGCGGTCTAAATATACGTTACAAGTTTAACTGCGATGTTTGTACTGCAGCGCTAGATAGTATTTACGCTATAAATAAAAAATCCATTCCCTTATTAACAGAACAATTAAAAAAAAGTAAAATAAAATTATTCCTACGCAGGGCGAGACCCCACCTCAACCAATAATTGAAGACTTAACATTCATAAGGGGCTAAGTGCCAAAAGGTACGTTTCGAGATAATGACGAAAGCAGTATATTGCGACAAACAAATGAACAAGAAATTATCCAAATGAGTTCAGTATTTTCACAATAGGACAGTAGTAAATGGAGCAATGGTACAGTAATTAATACAAAACACTTATGAACATCGATTTATATTTTTTCATTGAACTAGAATGTGTTGATGTTACTCCAACCATATAATTGTGCTCACGTACGGCGCGCATGAATATCACTAGGAGATAGCACTTTAGGTAAGTATTTGACAAAATGTTTTGGCACCTTTCTATGTACCTAACTCATTTGTGTCGAAAATGGTACTTAGCCCCTTTTGAATGTTAAGTCTTCAATTATATACGCTGGCCAGTGGAAGTTAATTTTTTCCCTCAATAATTTGATTAGCGCCCGGCGTTGCTGGCAACAAAGAGACATTAAAATAATATCCGTCACCTCAGCTATATACATTTTCAGGAGTGACTAACAAACATGTGTTTGCATGTCGCCTACGCATGGAATTTACGCATGTACACAATATCTTCATAGACGCGCCTGTCAGAAAGAAGTCTGCATTGAACTAATGAATGTTGTGCTACACTTTGGTACCCATAAGAAAGAGTGTTCTATCTCAACCACGATAACAGACATCATATTTTCAAATGTCGGAAGTAACAACTGGTGTATTCGTTATTTTTACATGCCTTACTATTGGTATGTACTGACTGAATATTTATGTAATGTCACTGTCTTGTTTTCTTCTCGTTCGTTAGCGAATATTGCTATAATTTTACTAGGACTAATTTTAACATAGATTTATATAATGCTGATTTAATAGAATTTTCAATAGTACTGATGCATTATTTTCTCATATGTTTTATTTCAGTTCTGTGCTGACAAAAAAAAATAAGTTCCTTGCTATTTTATTTAATGGCATTTTAACTAATAGCCTGTTTATATATTTTCTACACTTTTTGGTAAAAACTATGTGTTTTATTAGCGTAAGTATTTATTCGTTTCGCATATTTTTATTAAATGTTATATTCTCTTTTTAGTAAGTTCTGGTAAAGTATTTGGCAGTCAACGTAGGTGGGGTAAGTATAAAGTTAGGTTTATGTTTGAAAGAGAAATATGCGTTTCTGTACGCTCGCCTATTCTACGTCGTGGCTAGCGATCCTAGCGGATAGAAAGACAAGGTCGTGCACGAAGCCGGAGATCGTGTGGGATCTACAGACGAGGAGTAACTGTTGATCTCTGGAACGTTATAGCTGAGAAGGTCGCCCGACGTTTCATGTATCGCGAGCAGCTGTGGTCAGCTCCAATATCTCATAACAGCAGTCGATAACATACATAACCTAATGGTCGTAGCATTGTCACGTTACACGACGATATAACCTGACGTGGCACTGCTTAATTTTTAACGAAAGATCGAAACTACGTTAGGCAATCTTTACGTACGATTATACTTAATAAGCTCTGAGTAACCAACATTCGCGTAGAAGTTTTGGAAGTATTACGTGATCGTGCTTCATTTTATGCTAATTTTCGAAACGAAACATACCCCCTACTTTATAACTCTTCGCCTAAAATAACAAATTAAAACTTTTAAGTGTCGGATTACTTGTAACTGAGCCAGGCTAACGAAACAAATCTATGGTTAAGTGTACATAGCATCAGAGAACAGGAACTTCTTTGCAATTGTTTTAATAGTTTTTATGTAGACGAATTATTATAACTAAAGTACGCTTTTCTTCGCTTGTCGTGTTTCTCGGGTAGCAAAGTGGTTTAAGTGAACAGTTTGCATGGTAATGCAGGCGTATGAATATATCTTCTTGCGAGGATAGGTCAAACTGTTCTGAATTTAAACAGCACTTTGTAATCTAACTGTTGACATCTGTCTGTTTGGTATATTACCGGTGCAATATATCGGTGTCGAAACCGAAAAATTAGATAACACGTGCTAACCTACGGACTTCAGATAAAAATCCCTCTTCAACAGGACGTTTCAAAAGCTCAGATTCATTGCTATTCAAATTAATTACTTTTAGCACTTGTATAGGTAGTATGAGCTACGCTGAGAATGACAATCGAGAATATCATATTTGACTCAGTTAATCACACCCTAGTGAGTTTGCTGGTGTGAGACGTTCTGCTGCAGTGAGAATGTGATTTCTTGACAATAGACCGGGACTTTTTTCATACAGCATTACACACTAGTCATCGCTGGTTATTCAATTTTCTGGACAAACAACTATTGTATTATACGTTATCTATATATCTTGCATATGTCATGAAATTATTTCCATCCTTAAACGATTATTAAAAATAGCCTAGTGATCGCATTGATTGCTCTACGCCAGTGGTCTTCAAACTTTTTTTTCCCAATAAAGGGCTAATTATTTCCTACCTGAAGTCTCGTGGGCCGCAGACCTCAAAAAACTTCTGCTGATGCGAATAATGACTGATTTTTGTAGAAAGCTTCCTTTTGGACACTTATAACGTGATACCGGTATAAATCGGCACCTTTGTAGCTGAGCTAAGTCGTTCGCTATTCCACTATATATTTTTATTTCATACTGTGAAGAACATACAGTATCGTTACGTCGCACTGCGACAATATGATGCCAGAACGAAACATTATAAGCTTAGCTGTGTTAACAAAACAGCCAATTTTGCGTGACAGATTATTTTCTTGGATAAAAAGTGTAAAAAAAAGATATCTTAGAGTAGTTAGGAACAAGTAAATATTGCTTACTGGAAAATGGTTCACGGGTCGATACCGACCCGTAGAAAAAGGGGGGGGGGGAGGGTTAAGACATTGCTCTACGCACTATTAGGCCCACAATGCTCTGTTTGTTTACGTCTGTAGTGTATACAAGAACACTGAAACATTCTTTCGTTACCAATTTTGAAATACGCTGATCTTAATAGATACATCTCTCGGTATAATAAAGCGTAGACTCACAGGTTAATCAGTGATATAGTGTGTGTGATACTTTCTGAGCCGAGTTTTCTTGAATCTAAAATTTTGTGCTGACCTATATCATAATTTTTCACTCAGACTACGTGTGTTTTAACAGGATGAACGGTTTCAGGACGATGTGAAGGGAGCGACAAGAATGCAGATAGGTAACATTGTCGATCTCCGATAACTGGCGAACCGTTGTGTTAGATGTAGGCCACTTTGCTGATATACCCTTCCTCTACAACTGGCCCATTTTGAGACATCGGGGGTTCTAACAATAATGCGGTTATAATATTGCACTCACGAATAAATTAAATTATAAATGTGAGAAATATCGCTATTATGCTGATCGAGGCATAAGTTTTTATTTCAAGAGTGCTCGTTTTAGCACTTAAGTATTAATTTATGTAATGATAACTTTACAAACACGTGGTTTTAACTAAACCCACAAAACTCGTCGCTGACATGTGACGTTTTCAGCTAGTTAAGTCCTCTGCCGCAAACAGATAGTTGCGGTGTATGACCTCAATATTTCTCTTAGAGAAGAAATTAATTGAAAATTTGTTCTATTTGTGACTGTAAAGCAAACCACTCGTAAATTTAGAAGTTGTTAGCTTGCAAGAATCTAAAATTTGCATAAGCTTTCGGATAAAATCATTTAAAATGTAGGCATGAATGAGTAATTTTGAATGTGACTGATGTGGGTGGCATAGCGTTACACTAACGTAGCAGTTATGTACTGAAGATAGGAGGCTACGCTTCACACTTCACAAACGTTGTGTGTTCCCCGCAAATCAGGTAAAAAACAACAGGGAGGAACCATGAACAGTAAAAAAAAAAAATTGTTTGTTCTTTAACAATAAATTCTTTGGAAACTAGTTTCCTACATTTTTAAATTAGTTAACAATGTTATTGTAAAATGTACAGAAAAGACTGGGAAATATACTAACGTTTCTGTATACATTTTTGTGCAATTATAACTATTTGTACATTTTTCAAAAATTGTTTTATATAAGAATATTTTTTGAACCAGTTCCCGACATTTTTTTCTTTCAAAGTAAAAAATATTTGTAAAATAAGCCACACCTTCAAATGTTATTTCGCTTCACATTGAATAATCTGCTCATAAAAATTGTATCACTCTTGTCTCTTTCAGATACTTGGAAAATTTAGACCACTTCAATGGCGTGCAACGTTCTAGTTGTAGTACCTGGACTGATATATGTTTTGACTTTAGTTTAAACGCGTTTTCTTGTAAAACTACGAATTAGTTTATTTACTGTGTGTTCAATTCAAGGCTTCGGCCGTTCTCATTTTGACTTTCCGTGGTTTCCCGATAGCTTCAGAAGAATCCTGAGACGGTTACCTAATATATGCCACGGCCGATACCTCTCCAGTGTCTGTCATTGTGTCAATATGTGTGTAACCAATCAAAACGTTCTAGTCGATAGGGCATAAATTCCACTACTCTTACACTACCTTCTTTTCTAGTAGGTATTAATTTTTAATATTTATTACTTTTGAATAACTACTCTCATTTCTGCCGAGATGGTTTTGTTACATAAGTATCGGTTAATTAATGTTCGTTGGTCATTCTAAAAAAAAAATTACAACATGGATGGTTAAGAATAGATAGTGAGATGGTTAGGATAGTTAGGTTACGTGTCTGTAACAAAAAGGGACAGACTAATGTAGTCGTAGTTCATACCCAAGTGTAAATGTAGCCTAGGAAAGTAAAAAAATTATGAAGTCCATTTCAATCTGCGATTACCATTGTTCTCAAACATTCACAGTATAATTTCGTGAAGTTATGGTTGCTTGCAAATGAATATATACATATTTATTTATTTTACCAGAAAGTGTTGGTTTTGCAGAAATTACTAGGCTCCTTTCAATTAAATTACTTTCACTTAAATATTTTCACAAGACAAGAACATACATGGACGTTACTATTTTCATCCTATGGGGCACTTAAAAATAAGCTACTTTTTAAATAACACATCATGAGCTAATTAAAAATAAAAAAAGGAAAACAAATTATATTTATACCGTTAAATAATTGGTACAATAAGTACAGTTTCCTTTAAATGAACAATTTTGTTTTTAATAAATATATTATTATGTTTCTTATATATTTCTTGAAATACCACATAACCATTTAATTTATTTGAGAATTGTTTCCCCTCCGTAAGTAAGTTGGTTTTGGTTATTTGTACGTCCCCATGAATCCAAATTCCGATTTTGCATGTTGTTATACAACATTTTAAACATAATTTTTGCTTTCGCGCAAATATAGCGCCATCATTAGGTGTTCCTACAAAAGAAACACTCATACACACATAAAATAATGATCCTAAATCTCCCAACTGATGCATGAGCTTTCCGTAGCCGTCATTTGTGTAGTATATAATTTATGCCCTGTTAATTAAAGGAGCTTACACTTTTTGGCACACATACACATTCTAATTGCATACCGAATAAATTATTTTCGGTAAGTTTAGGGTGCTTTGAAGATTACACGGGCCATAAATATGTAATTAAGTTTACACAAACGGTTTTCAAAAATGACTACATTCTAGAAATTTATTTCTAATTTAGGGTCCTCAGGTAGAAATGTATCATGCACTGTTTCACATTACTGGGTTCATGTTGTCGTTTATGAATGTCCCGTACAACGTTCAATTCTTGACTCTGATTTCACTGAACCTCACTCGTACGAAGCGCGGACCTGGAATTGTATTTAAATTTCTCGCTTAATAAACTGAATGATAATTTTTCGTATGGCTAACGTATTTCTTTAAATGCCTTGTTAGTTATCACGAATTTGTTAATTGATTTGTTATTCTTGCTCTCGATGTTAATCAGTACTGTAACAACAGTTTACTACCTTTTTCTTAAGTAAATATGTGTTAAAAACGAAAAACTGACAGAATTATATGACATAAAATAACGAAATATGAATAGCGTATAACCTACCAACAATATTAAGACACAAAATAAGAAAATCCGGGTAAGAAGAGGTATCGTTCAATACATTGGACATGCATTCAGAAGGATATAATTTTATGCCCATTTCGGCCAACCTGAGTTAGAATTTAAATGATTTTCCGAAACCACCTAAAGTAAATATCATAGTTTTTCCGTATTATGCTACGGTCAATTCTCTCCTTTTCTTTACTTTATTAACCTAAGCTTCCGTCGTAAATGGCCTTGTTGTGTAATATGCTAGGAGTGTTAATCCGCACACAACCAAAGAGTTATTTAGAAAAGAAGTTTCTGTACCAGATTAATGTACTACTGAGATTTTTACATGTTTGTTGCTATGGGAGTTTACACTTAGAATTTATTGGTTGTAGACATACGCCATTGCTCATCTTCATCATGAGCAGTAGAGCATGTCTACAAACCAATAAATTATAATGTACTACTGCCGTGAAATACATGCTAAGCCTTGAATCTTCTCTCAATATTAACACAGACTGAAATCAAACATAAAAAAACCAGTTTAAATAATAATTAAATCAACGTAAAAAATCTATATGACTGGCATCTTCCTCAACCTGGCACCGTCCCTTGAATAACCTTATATCAAGTATTTCACACGTTTCAGACTTCTACTCTTTTTGTGATTTGGCATCCAAAATTTCGTTACAATTTAGTTTACTTTTTCTGGATAAAATAAACAATTTTTTTCCACGTTATTAAATGACTGATGAGCAAACAGCAGACACTTAAGTACTTCGTATAGTTGAACACATCTCGTAATTAGAGCATTAAAAATATTTTAGGAAATTTTTTTTACACTTGACGTTAGTTTCCACATTTTTTAAAAATTGAGAACCGCAAAAAAAAAAACATTTTACTGTGCATGCTAACTCTGCTTCAACTGCAAATCAATAAGAAAGAATTTCAAATTTGCATTTATTTCAATGTTGGTACAAATTATACATAATCCAGTAAGTTCATAGTTAGATGTTCATAGTGAAAGTCCCCTACCATGCAATCGTAAAACTGATAAAATCTTTAAGTGTTGTATTTCACGATTTTATGTTTCCTTAGCCTATCACAAATAAAATTTGATCTCACGATAGTATTGGGTAAATAATTGTCGGTGATTTTCATAATAAAATGCCTAACGAAATTTGCAGGAATAGGAAGCGTACATGAAAGAGTATGTAGTTAACATACCCAAGTAATAATTAATTTGTGGATGCTATAATCACATACACAAAATTAAAACAAAAAATGTTTCAGGAGTAGTAAGGAGCTTGTGCTAGAGCACAAGCATATTAATATATTCAAGTAGCTGTAACTAAATTTTTATTTTCAGCAGAATATTTAGTTTGTGAATAAATTGATTATATTTTTATCTTTAGGCATAGCAAAATATATGTTATATCTAATTGCTAGCATATTCCCGACGAAACAAAGTATGTCTGCTTTCAGTAGCAAGTTTTTAAATACTTTTTTAAAAAATGTTTTATTATGTTGTGTGGGATTGAAAGTGCATACAGTAAAATAATATTTACTTGTCCTAAGTTAATTTGCACACACTGAAAAGTATTATTCAAATTTCTTTTAAATGAAGTTGGACTGTTTAAGTCAATGTATTATGATAACCCTAATATTTTGGTTACATACAACTGCTATGCGGTATACCTTTCGTCATAGTTATCTGATGAACAAAAAAGTAACTAGTGTATAATATATGCTTTTAAGGATGACGTATGCTACGCACTTTAAATACATTGCCGTGTGTTTATAAGTACTATTGTTTACGAACTTGTTCTACATGTGCCGTTACGTTGATGTAAAACACACTTCGGACATGGATTAAAAGTTGTTTTTGAAACCCAGTATTCATTAAAAAAAACGTTGTTTCGAAATCCCCCAACGTAGCTAAAAACGGCATATTCAGGCTGCCGTACTTTAAAAAAATGTATTAACCATATGTAAGTGAAACTCATAAAGAAAAGTGCACTGAGCTTTGCTACAGAATTTCCACCAGTTAAATTATATGGTCACCGCGTAAAGTACCATACACTGTTAAAAAAAACATTTTAAATAGTAATAGAAGATATAATTCATACACGATATGTGACACGTACCATAATTCAGCTCGTAAATAGAGATAATGTTGAGCATTTTTACTATACAATTCATGTAACATCAGTAAACATTTAAATGCTTCCTGAACATGTATGGACGTGCTATCATTTACGTATGGGTAAATTGTACATTATAGACTTTTTGCACAAGTGTACGTTGGTGAGGTAAATTTACAAATAATATTTTTACAGTGTAACGAAAATGGATCGACAGTAATCTAGGACGCTAGTTCAGCCCTTAAATCGTTGTGGCGGAGGCGCGGCGTTTATCCCAATTTCGTTTGTCCTAAAACTATTTTTTTACGGCTTCTTAGCTCTGATTTCGTTTGTCTTAAAATGGTTATTCCTAAGAAGTATTTGTCTTAAATTCGTTTGATCTAAGTTCTTTAGTCTTAAAAGCATTTCTGCTAACTTCGTATCACCAAAAGTCGTTTGTTCTAAAGTAATTTGCTCTAAAATAGCATGTCCTAATTTTGTTTGCCCTAAAGTCGTTTGTCCTAAAGTCATTTATCTTAAAAAGCGTCTGTCCTAAAGTCATTTATCCTAAAAAGCGTTTGTCCTAAAGTCATTTATCCTAAAAAGCGTCTGTCCTAAAGACGTTTATCCTAAAGGCGTTTCTCCTACGTTTATAATAAATGACTTTAGGAAAAACGATGTGTACCCGTTATTGCGATGTGGCATTTGATGGGCGCTTCAAGGTCGCTCGTACTGCTCTGTCACTTCTCAGCTACTAGCGCGCAGGTAACCAACATGATGAGTGGAAAGTGGCCTGGTACAGCTCGTTGATGATGCGCTGACGTAAGATCTCTCCAGCGTGATGACAAGGCCGGGGGAAGAGGTGGAGATGTTGATCGAGTGACTTCTCCACACGAGTCAGATGGCGACCTTAATAGGCCGTGGTACATATTCAACGTTAAAAATATTAATCTGTAACTGTAGGTTTCTTGAAACCAGTTTGCGAAAACTAAACAATAGCAATCCTAGATAAAGGTTATAGCCAACGATTTAAACAAAATTGTTTCCAGTGTTACGAACTTCTGAGGCACAATCTCTGACGCTGAAACCTCGTGCATTTAACTGCGGCGCAAGAGATAACGCGTAACGAATTAGTAATTCTTGATAAATATTCACTCATAAAGTCGGAAAGTACCATTATCTAGGACTGCCATTGAGTATTTTATGCATATTTTCTTCTAAAAAAGCGTAGAAATCAATTTATGTTTTCAGAGTTAATTTTTCTGCCACGCACTCTTAGGAGTTAATACGAGCTTTAGAAATTTTTGCTTGAGGCACGGAAACGAGGATGACGATAAGTCGACTCCAATACTTGCGTCAGTGTTTTCGTAGAAAGTGGTTTTCAAAGGGTTTTTAATATGTGATCCTGTGGAAAATATGTGTTAAAAGTCCAACGTAGGTCTCCAAAATTTTGTTTTAAGATAACTGCAGGTAATTTTCCATAAACAGCAATATCAAAAAGCCATTCATATCCCTTTGGAGGAGATGGCATGTGGTATTTTTAAAACAATTGAGACTTTGTCTGAATTATGTATTCTTTTCGTAGACAAACACATTGGAAACACTTAATAGTTCTACGTGAAATCACACTTTTCGTACCATGCTGCAGCATGGCTCATGCACCAGGAGCAACCTACTCTTAACTGTACTCGACCGTAGAACCGCCGGCACGCCTTCTCCCTACACCGCCTTTGTTTTGACACAGCACGCGCCCAAGCTGCAGTGTCATAGTGTAACACAGCTTCACATTGACAATTATGAGAGCACTTACTTCTTTTCTGCTGCTGCTGCCTTAATATCTCACCATCCTATACACTAACAGCACATAAAGTTTCAGATACATTGCAGGAAAATTAATTTCGAAACCTTGAAACATTTTTTAATATTTCGAAACCTTCACGGAAACATCTCGGAAATGTTTCTGAATAGTCGAAATGTCCGCCCTGCGAAATATTTCCATGAAATATTTCTGAAACGTAAATTTTGAAACCTGGAAACATTTACGTGACATTTCATATCATATAAGAGACATTCCATAAATGTTTCGAAACTACGAAATATCTGGCTTGCGAAATATTCCATTAAAATTTTTCAGGAACATTTCTATTGACACCTTTAAATATTTATGAAACATTTCGTAACATGACGGCCATCCCCCAGAAATGTTTATGTAACTGCAAAATATTTCTTTGAAATGTTTCTTAAACATAACATTTTAAATGTAGCAACAATTAGAAGCCATTTGGAAATACGACAGTGATATCCCAGAAATTTTTCTGGAATGTCCACATGTCAGCACTGCGAAATATTTCTGAATCATGCTCTTGAAAACACTAAAAAAATTATTTGTGTGTAAGTTTTGAAGTTAGATTTTATCATAGTTAAAAATTGTCATTGTCAGTTTTTTTTTTTTTTTTTTTTTAGTAGTCATTTCAAAAGCACGCCAACATTTAGTGCCATAACGTAAAGTATAGAAATATAAAATAAAATACATTTTTGTTACTGGGGAAACTAACAGGGTGTGTGCCAAAAGTCTATATTTCGGTATTGACACCAGAACCGAGAAATGAAAACCAAATATAAAATTAAACAATTGTAAACATTGCTTCTATAATAGTGTAAACGAAAATCTGGGAACGTGTGAACGACCATGTGTGTTGTCTGTAGGGCTCAGGATTGTTTTTGGACATGTGAGTAAAGCCTAAAACACACAAAAAATTAAAAATATGCTGCTTTAATAGCAGACAAATACAAAAATTTCTTTGTTTTTTCTTTTTACGAACAATAACAACAGACCGTAACAGTTAAAGCTTAAAGTTTTGTGTAAGTATATTGTAATACTATTTTAATTGTATATTTAATAGTAAATGCATAGGAAATTGGCAAGACAGAGCTTTATCGTAGTAATCAAAAACAGATTTATGCAGATACTTACAAAAAACATTGGATGGTACAAATACAACCAAACTGACAAATGGTGTGTGCATAAATTAGGTGTATATATATATATATATATATATATATATATATATATATATGTGTGTGTGTGTGTGTGTGTGTGTGTGTTGGTGTGTGTGTGTGTAGGTGAGTGTGTGTGTGTATTTGAAACATGTGTATTGAACAATACTATAAATGAAACTAAAGGCTTATGAAGGTATTAAAATAAATTGCTCATTTTTGTAATGCAAAATATAATTTTAATAACATTAAGTCCTTTATTACAGGTTATTTTCATTCAATCTGCCGGTGGTCTCCAAGAAATTTCCCTGCGGTAACAAAACCACAACAAAATTTTACTAGAATAAACATAAAGCCTAGTGAATATACGGTAGTAACCTAATTTAAAAATAATCCTATTAATAAGCAAATAATACAATGCTTAGTGTGGGCATGGGTAACTCAATTGTTTTAATAAGTTTTCTTGGTACCTGTAACCGTTACGTATATATTTAAGTCCCTTCATAGGTGTCAGTTTTAACTTATTTATATTTAAATGTTGGTAATCTAAGCTACATTAAAAATAAAGCGTAAATACACACTCTCAGAACATGAACACAAACTCTCAAAACGAACTGACGAAAAAATGTTTATATATAATCATACTATCCCTAATAATACACCACAAGAAATCTGCTCATGTTAATACAGCAAAATGTAAGCAGGTAGTTTGAATATGTTTTAAAAACAATCTACTTTCAATAACTCAAATTAAGTTAGACCCTAATGGTTATTCTTAGCAAATTTTCACTACACAAATTAAATTTTTAAGTTTGTTATATTGGTCTCAAATGTTTCCTAGATGTATACTACGAGCAATGATTGTATCAACAAGTTGCCGAGGACAAACAAACAAAATCAAATTGAATAAAATAATTTGTATTCAAAAAAATAGAATTTGTAATTTTTTTATTTTTAGTTTTATATTTTTTTTTAAATACAAATAATTTTTGTTCATTATTTTTATGAGCATAACATTGTAGCCTACAATGTCTTTATCCACTGTGATTTTTTTGAGTTTGGTATATCAGTTGGTTTTAGTGTAATTGTTGAAACGGAAACATGCTAAATATGAATTTAACAAGCCATTACGCGAAAACTATTGTAACATAGCATTTTCGCTAAGTCACTGCATTGGTAAAATTAATGTTAATATTGTTTTCTTTTAATTCTTAATACGTGTAAATTTGTTTGCTTTGATCTGAAAACCCGTAATCTAGGTGAAATATTAGCATATAGTGTATGTTTTGTCTTTGGTGACGTAAATGTGAAATTTTATTTATATTTTATATTTGTGACTGCTTCCACAAAGTTTTGTAAGTAAAATCCGTATGTGCTTTGGACAGTAACTAATAAGAGAACACTAAAACTGAATATCGAGAAAATTGTATACCTAGAAAGTGAGTGTAGGTGT